>JAOUZG010006964.1:1019505-1099696 GCA_026289955.1 Argiope argentata | reverse complement strand
ACACACACACACACACACACACACACACACACACACACACACACACATTCATCATAATTATTTAAGTGCATATGGGAAATATAAAATTATCCTAAAATGAAACAGAAAAGCACGCTGTTTATGCTTATCATCCTTTTTTTCATGCATCTTCTAATAGTATTATAAAAGATTGCATAAGATCTGTCTTTAATACAATAATTTTTTGCTATAGTTACTAATGTTTCTTGCTACGGACCAACAAGCTGACGACTGTCAACGATTTTAAGCAGCATGAGTATCTTTTGTTTTTGAATTAGCTCCAACTAGAGCCAGCTGCTCACTTATCACATTTGCTTGTACATCCCCTTTTTACAGGAGGGCTCATTCACCTACCTCACAGATAGTACTCAGAACAACCATGCCTTAATTGGAACTCGAGCCAGATGATGAGGAAGATAGCGCTATGTCTTGTGCCTTGACGCCAAAATAATTTTCTTCGTTTGGAATAAGATTCAATTACTTGTAACATTATTATTCAAGATTTTTTAAGCATAACAATAACTCTTTAAGCATAAGAAGAATATGTAATTTAGAATCAAGCTTTTTTTCAAGTTTATCTCATAAATTCCATAACACTGGCTGCTTCGACACAACGGAAGGCATACTGAAAAATCTGAATGAATGGAATGCCGTGACCGCAACACTGGGTGGAAAGGCTTGAGCCCTAAGCGACATCAGTCAGGACGCAATTCATCCCATGGAAATTCTTGCCATCGATACGAGGAAGTCTATCCTGTATCCACTTCCGCCATTGTCCATTTTTACTTCTTAGGTGCCCCTCCTTCACCCCAGCAGGAGTCATAGATTTCGTAAATTAAATAAATGATTTGTCTAATTTTTCACTTATAATATTATTTAAATGCATACATTCTGTTTCCAAAACACTATGAAATATCATAATACACAAAAAGGTGTCTATAAATGATTTTAAAGTACATAATCATGAAATTTGAAAAATCCGCTAAAATAATTAATTAAAGAAGAGTAGTGTTTGTTCTAATATCAGTAAAAATAGAAAAAGGGTTTTTCAGCTCAGAAGTTCCAAGTGGAGAGAGTTTAAATTAACTGACTGAACAGAGTCTCAAAATTTTTATCAATTTCCTGATGATAATTATTTCCAATAAGTACTCCTTTGTTTGGAATCTTTTCCCAAGTGTCATGATATTAAGTTATTTTTATATATACTGTACAACCAAATGTCATATATATACGACTAAGAAGTGAATAATAAGTATTTTTTTCTAATGCAAAACTGTAAAATTAGGAAGAGATTTTTTTATTACATGAATTTTAAAATAAATAATCATTTTAGCCCTTTCTATGCAATAAGTTTTATTTTATTTTCACAAAAAAAGAAAACTTGATGAAAGAAATCTAAATTTATCAGAAGCGAATTATTCCTTTGAATATAAAATTATTCTAAATATATGATGATTATGACTAATATTAAAATACGAAAAAGGCTTTCTAAACTTGCTATACATCGCTCGAAAAAGTTACCTAGAAGTGATCAGAAATCATGACTGCTTATTGTTTTTATCATAGTTTATTGAAATTTATGTACACAAAATCTATGTACACTCTTGAAAAGTTAATCTAAAACCAATTTTCGTATTAATGGTATGCGTTATATTCCATCACCTAAAACAGTCTGTAATGTAAAATGCCTTTCTAAATAATATAAGAGCAAACAAGGTCTGATATTTAACCAAGCAAAAACTTTTTCAATAATTATTTTGCAGATTCCACCACTCATTTTGATATCACAAATAGCAATCTGAAGAAAAAAAGTTTTAGCTTCGCTTCTTCAAATCTGAGTCTCCATGTTAAAGGAAAATTCGTGTATTAAAAAGGAATTCTGAAGACTTTTTATTATAGAATTGAAGAAACCATTGTTGTAGTTACTAATGGCATTTTCCATGTACAAGCAAGTCAGCGATTTTTAGGCCTGTCTCCTGTTTTAAGTAGCGTCAACTAGGGCCAAGAGTACGTCTTAGCTACTCACTCATCACATTCGCTTGTACAGCCTCTTTTTACCGACAGTTACATCTAAACATCTCATCGATAGTGCACAGAAAACCAACCATGCTCTAACCAGGAATTGAACCTATGACGCCCAGATTACGAAAAGGAGCGCTAACTTTATGTTCGGACGCCGGTTGAAGAAATCTTAAAAGTCATAACTAAAGAACTTAGAGAACAGCAACAATTCATAAATCGAATTAATTTTAGTAGGTTATTCTTCATTATGCATTCAATACCAAACAAAGATGGAAGAGAAAACTGTTGCACAATAAATTTTGAATTTTAATATCTAAACTTTTACAACGAATTGCTATTTCACGATTTTTTTCCATATCTTATTAAAAAATTATTATTTTCATTTTATCTACTTAATTTTTGAGAACTTAATTAATATATCATTATCATATTTTGAGAAATGTGCTAATTGCTTTTTATAGATTACATTTTCTTTGATTTTTTTTTGTAATTCTGTGAAGTCAAAATAATTATACGCATCAAGTCTACACTTATACACTTATGTTAATCCATAAATCCACTGATTAATATTCGATTAAAATATCTTGTCATATTCATTTAAATATGTTCTAATCAATTGTAAAACACTAAATCAATGCTTTTCACATTTCTAGTGAGGTAGCACGAAACTTCATGGGAAATAGAATCCTCTTAAGCATTAAAACAAAATTTATATTCATTTAATTTCTATTACTCACAAAATAGATAATTTTAAAAGTTGTATACATTTAACAGTTCCTATCTAGTCTTGCATTTAATAGTTTTTAGAAAATGGAGCTTGTAAATTTTATCCATAGTAATAAATTTAACTTCAAGCATTAAAAGCCAATTCCAAAACAATTAAGCTATACACGTTTATTTGCAAATATTTGTTAGTAAATGATTTGTTTGAATGCAATATAATAGTTATCGTTAGTAAATTAGTTGTTTGAATGCAATATAATAGTTAGAATTTTCATGTATTAGGCTTAACATTTAATGATAGCACTAAAACAAAATGATTCATATAATTCTTAAAATCCTTATTAACTCTGTAACAAACTCTCATTTTCTCAGTTTGAAAGCCTCCCACAAAAGATACTTAACGTAAAAACTGAGGAAGTGCTTTCAAATTTGTTCATTGAAACCCAGCCAAGCGTGTGAACGAATTATTAAATTATATCGATACTTCATTAACATTCCACTAAACAAATCGATAACCATTTCCCGATACACCGGGCATTTCTGGAATCGTTTCAAAATGGCTAGAATACAAACGGTTAAAAATGTAGGACTAATCAACATAGGTTTGCAGGAGATATTGAATTTGGGTAGAAAAACCGATAATTTCAGTAACGATTCTTAATCTAAGCCTCTGTTATTTATAAGAATATTTCCATTAACTTATTAAGGCACTAGTGGAATGTTTCTAATTAAACTTTTCCCTTCGGAACTACAATGTGGCCGCAACAATAATTAAGTACGGTTTTAATTAAAACTGTTTGGAAATGGAGAAAAATGTATTTTGGAAAAACGTTTTTAAAATTGAATAAAACTGCAGTTATTATTTTAAAGAAAAAGGAATTTTAAAGAGGTATATTAAATTTTAAACATAAATTGTCTTTCTATGTTCTAAATGAATGAGTACCTAAATGCATTTATTACTAGTTTACAAGAAATCTGATTGTCCTGGATTAAGATAACCATCTTAAAAAAATATTATTTTTGTCCGCAACGGAATTAATTTCGCCAACTGCAATTTGGATATCATATAATGCTCAGCGTAACAACTCCCATTTCTTTGATTTTAGTACACTGCTTTGAGAATATCCGCTTTCAAAAACATACTTATTTGATAACATTTTAGACAAATTAAAAACGTAAACAGATTGGTACTTACATATTAAACTGTCGATTATTATCGCCAACTCAACAAAAGGTCGCCAATAGATCACCTACGTGCCAAAATTAGTTTGCCACATATTCAAAAGCATTTAAGAATTTTGCCCCCCAAAATGACATTAAACTCTGTTATGTCTAATGGCAAATAATTTATCTTAATTGTTTGTTTCCATTGCTTAATTTATGATTAAAAAATATAATCCTCATCTAAAAAAACCCTTCAGTTTCCTTTACAAGAATCGTAAATAATTTAATCAACATTTCTAGCTCTCTTAAAAAATTTCAGCTTATATATTAGGAAATATATTTCATTTTCTTAATAACAAATTCTTTCTTTTTGCATTCCAAGATTTACTTTTTCTATACTAAGTGTTTTGTGGTAAGTTTCCTTAGCGTATCATATAGTATAGCTTCCAAATAGGAAATCATTAAAATATCTGTAAATTTATGGGACTCGAGGTATGGTTTGAAACAATTTATGGATCATTTTGACGAAAAGAAATACAAAATAAGTGTAAATACATATAAATTCAACATTATAATCAGTAAAATCCACTTGAAGCTGGATTCTTGAAATTTACTCATATCATTTTTCTTCTAATGGAAATGTTAAAAGATTCTGTTTTGATAGATTTAATTCGAATAAAATATAAATGAATGATAATTATTATAAATGTTAAGTTTCACGTGTAAATAAAATATTCAACATTAAATCACAGTAACCACGTGTAACATAGAATATCCAAATGTATTCCGCTTTGGTAATTGAGATTTTATGATGCAAACCTTGAAATTTATTACAAATCAGTCAGTTACACGAACACCATCTAATGGCAATCACTTTATCCCGTACATATTCAGTATCCAGGTGTGCAGATGGGTTGAAGTATTCCTAAGAAAAGCCGGCATCCTGGCGTAGGGGGAGCGCGTTTTCCTCGTGCTCTGGACGTCCCGGATTCCAATCCCGGTTCGGGGATGACTGTTGTTCTGTTTTCTATCTGTAAGGTATGTGAATGTGCCTCCCTCCCATAGAAAAGGGGCTGTGAAAGCGAATGTGTAGCAAATGTAAACACTTCAAAGGTATACAGGCTCTAATTGGCGCTACTACAAAACAAGAGGTGCTGATTAGCCTTAAACTGCTGACTACTTCAGCGAGGTTGTCCATGGCAAAGTCCATAAGAAACAACATTCACATTCCTAAAGAGGTGTAGTTTGAGAAATATGTTAGTTTGTGTTTATGTTACCCAGAATAAACCTCCTTATTAATACTAGGTGACATCTAAACGTGTTCCTTTATTTTGGTTCGTTCATCAAGAAGCGTCTGTCTCCCACATGCCAATATGTATATGTATATGCGATATATACATCACAGGTGCATATAAATTCGACATTATAATCAGTAAAATCCACTTGAAGGTGGATTTTTGAAATTTCCCTCCCATAAAAAAGGGGCTTTGAAAGCGAATGTGTAGCAAAGGTATACACGCTCTAATTGGCGCTACTACAAAACAAGAGTTGCTGATTAGGCTTAATTTGCTGACTACTTCAGCGAGGATTTCCATGGCAAAGTCCACAAGAAACAACCACATTCCTAAAGTTGCGTAGTTTGAGAAATATGTTAGTTTGTGTTTATGTTACCCAGAATAAACCTCCTTATTAATACTAGGTGACATCTAAACGTGTTCCTTTATTTTGGTTCGTTCATCAACAAGCATCTGTCTCCCAAATGCCAATATGTATACGTATATGCGATATATACATCACAGGTATCGATTTGCGCATTTTGTACCTGTATCAAAGATAACAGATATGATATCAGGACCACATTAATTCATTTTTCTTTTGAATTTGCAGCGTATAGGCACATGGCAATTGTTCAGCTTTCTCAAGATTATAATTTTGAAATTTGTTGGTAGAGGGTGCCACAAGAAACAAGGCACTACTTTAACAAAAAAATTGCTTTATTCATTAATTATTTTAGATTATTTTAAGCCTTAATTTATTCAATAATTTCTTATGCATTTTTTTCTTGTAAATCTTCTTTATTTCGTTAATTTTATTCTTTAAGATTCTATCCTATTCAGCAGTTGTTGACTGCGCACTACTCATGTTGGATACATTAGATGGTGAAGTGTTTACGTGGCCTTTGTGAATAAAGTCGTGTTTTTTGGGATTATTGAGGTGTGATTCTTATGTGTGTTTTCTGGTGGTTTTCCTAATATGTATAACACCAAATGGATACTTCGTGCTGTGTTTGGAAGGAACCAAATTCGTTAGAAATGACAGTAAGTATTTTAGTGAACGGTTGAATTAAAAAGTATACAGTCTGCTTCTTATAGCCGAATCTATAAAAATCATTCTCCGGCAATAAATAATATTAACGAAATACTTTATCCTTATAATATTTTGTTTTAGGTTAAGTTGAATTGCTTTTACATTTGAAAAACAGAAAATCCTTTTTGACCTCTTCGTTTCAGGACAGAGGTCAGTCGTCAAGTTGAGCCCAAAGAAAACGTCAAATTATCCTTTCACAATAAACTTATCCTCGCAGCAGAATGCAACGCGGCTACAGAGCATACGTGTCCGAGTATTGTCATTGCCTCCCGATGATATGATGGAGGAAAGGAATCGAAGAAGTAAAGGAACTGGAGTTGTCTGGCAGGGCAGGGAAACACATCTCATTGCTTCGCCTCCTCCCATTCGATCTTTATTGTCATACTTAGAAGGAGGCGAAGAATACTGTCCAATCATCAGAACACGGTTATTGTATCCAGGCACGTGTCAGGGAACATAAATGGTGAGGGGTGAGGTGAAAAGATCCACGCGAAATGTGTTTGGATTGTTAGTGGATCGTGTAGCTGTTGCATTGGGGCGAGGCGGAAATGGCTGGCGCAGCCTGGGAGATGTTGTGGCAAATTGAGGTAGCAGAAATTGCTTGATTTACCCCCTTTGTTTATTTTATCTTTCCATGCTTGTAGAATTATTCTTTACACTGTATATCTTATAATTAATTTGATTTTGTTATCTGTCTTTACTTAGCATACATTTAAGCAAAAGGTTTATTCGACATTTTTTTAAATTTTGTTACAAATATAAATCTATATTTGACTAGAATATTTTATTCTTTTTATTTGGGCCAGGATAGCCTGGTTGGTAGAGCGTTGGACTCGTACACCTTAGATTATGAGTTCGAAACTCACCGTCCAAAAGTTTCCCCGAGTGTGTGGCGGCTGGCTCTCATTAAATATGTTCGTGGCGCAAAGTCCTCCATTGCGAGAATAATACTACTGGGGGTACTGGGTCGGAGGTGATCGTTCTCTGTTCTACGTCTAAATTACGATCTGAGATGAGTGAATGAATATGCATGAATGAAGTCCGCCCCTTAAAAAGGGTTGTGACGTTTGAGTAGCTAAGTCGTACTATTGGACCAATTGGCGCTACTTCTAAAATAAGAGGCGTATATACCCTGCTGATGTATCCGATGGTCTAGCCCATGGCAAGTGTCATAAATAACAGCAACAACATTCTTTTCGTTAATAATGTTCGACGAAAAGTTCTTCTACTGTTTTTGAATATCTCCACTCTGAACATAAAAGATAACATAAAAAAAGAAACATAAAAAAAAGATACATAAAAAAATGACTTTAAAACTTTTTTTTTCATAGTTGTTGGTCAACTTTAATAATAGTATCTTCTTTTTTTTCTAGGAAATTTCTACTCTGAGTCCCATATGCATCCTAAAATATAGAATTTAATGGCTCTAAATTGTTTTAATCACAGTTTATACTTTTACCTTTAAATATATCATAGGATACAAAATTTTAAAAAATGACCATCAATCATTTATAATCGTTTTTAAAGATTTTGTTTTAAATTTAAATTAAAACTTGATAATATAATATTTTCTATTTATTTGTTGGTTATTTTAAATTCAGATTCAATTTTTTTTTCAGTTTTTGGATCTTTCTGTGCCGAATTAGAAATTACCATGGACAAGCCCCGCTAAAACATCAGCAGAGTTTAAGCCGGTTATATACGTATCTTGTTTTACAAGTAGCGCCATTTAGGGCCAAGAGTCCGACTTAACTACACACACGTCACAAACCTTTTTAGAGGCCGGACTACATTCATTCAAATTCATTCCTACATCTCAGATCGTAATTTAGGTCTGGAACAGAGAAAGATCACCTCTAACCCAGTACCCCTTGGAGTATTACTCTCGACATGGAGAACTTAGCAACCACGAACAGATTTAACAAGCGCCAGCCACCATACACACGGGGAATCTTTTGGCCGTTGAGCTTCGAACCCGTAACCTAAGGAGTACGAGTCCAACGCTCTACCAACCAGGCCATCCCGGCCCTGCGGAATATTGTAGAGGGCACAAGCTAAGGTGTCACAAGTAGAGGGGCCACTTGGCATTATTCGCATATGCATGCACAAGTCAAGATTTCTTTCAAAAATTATGATCCCATTTCACGAGGTTGTTCTATATATTATTTAATTTTTTTTATTTAGGAAATATATTAAACTGAAAAACTTTTTTAAAAGATAGCTCCCGTATTATGCACAGCGTGTAATAAATATCATCCGGTTATAAAAAATCCTAATGTTAAAAGTTTAATGAAACAAAAATATTTGTCATAATTAGAATATTCTAATTAATGAACACAAAAATTAAATATTTGCTTATTTCCATGGAATCTATTAATTTTCAGTCGATAAAATTTCTAATTAATTCTAAGGTTGAATAATTATATGTTTTGAAGAAAAATAGGAATTACAGAATGAAATCCTAGACAATCTTAGACGCATCTAGACAATCTAATTTAATAGTTAATCTATTTGTTTTAATTAGTTTCTGTATAAAGAACTGGCATCAGTAAATAAATAGATGTTAAATATCTATTAATATTATTGATTTTCTCTAAATACTTAACAAGAATAATTTTTCTTTAACTAGAAATTACATTTTATGCGATTAGTATATAAATTATTATTCAGATTTTCAGACTGATTATTTTTTGATCAACTAATTTGAATTATATTAACTTTATTGAGTTATTGGTAAATCAAGTTTTATATAAAGTAAATGTGCCTTTGTGTCATAAACAGGAGGGAAATTGCTTAACTAGTTTAGTTGACAAATATTTAATAAAATGTATCAAGTGGTCTATCAAATAATAATTAATTTTGATTTATGGAATTTAAACATTGTTTTGCTGTTTATTTTTTAGATTTTGACAAATCAATACATAATTATCATTTTTATATTATCAAACTCAATGAAAAATAAACTTTTTATTTAAATTAAATATATTCTATTAACAACATGAAAAATTGAATTTTTAAATACATTATTACAGCTGATTCTTATTGAAATCTTTGTTTATTCTGAAGCTGGTCGCTATAAAATAAAACAGAGCATTTATTTCTAAACTAGGATTTTTTTTAAAAAAAGTAACTACTCTATGTTCATTCTGCGTCAATCTGCCTCTTAGGATTTACTTTTCTTTTATTCGGGTTATACGATCTTAGATATCAGACAGAGTCTCACGGATTTTGGATGATTTTGTAGAACGTTAAAATTTGAAATCCTTAAAAACAAATGTCCTTCTCTTCAAAGAATCTTTGAAGATTTTTCCTGTCAGTCGTTTTGAGCTCTTTGAAATTCTTGACACTCTAAAAGTTTCTTTCAAACTTTGATATACTCTCGAGTTATATATATTTTCATTTTATTTCACTCTTTTTCTATAGTGAGCAAATATTTGTTGAAACCAAATAAAAGTTACTTTGTAGTTTCCTTTAGACTTTATTGTTTGTAAAGATGTGCTATGGTGTAAAATTTAATAAAAAGTTATTATGAAGCACGTGATAAATATTGCGTTAGCTATGTTTGGCAATGATTCAAGCTTATGTCCTGTACATCAAAATCAAAAGCTGCAATTAATAAATACAGTAATATTTAATAGATAAATAAATAAAAAATATTCACTTTTAAAAACACTAAAAATATTGAATTTTTTTTCAATGCCACTAATTTAAACTATTCTAATAATTTTGTATTTCATCAATGTAGTGAGCAAGTCAGTAATATTTTTCTTTTTAAAACTATGCATGAGTCCTTAATTTGTGTAATCTATGAGAGTTCTAATGACCCAGTAGGAAGATTCATTCTTTATTCCACCAACCAATAATGAGGTATTACAAGAACATCCATTATTGTTCTATTCTTTCATTACCTGCAGTAAATGAGTAAGGAAAAAGTAAGTAAGGTAGCAAGCGATCAAAATCATCAGATTTTTTTTCTTTTTATAACATTAATTAACCGTATTTATTTTTAATGTGTTTAAAAAGTGTCACAACATATATAATAGAAATATTCGAAAATATAATTAAAAAAGTACTTGCTTAGTATTTATAAAATGAAGACACAAATTTCAAATTAATTGCTAAGGTAACAGACAGCAAATACATAAATAAAGTTATCTTAAATAAATACTCTATTTTTTTATAAAGCCTTCACTGATTAATACATTAATTTCAGTTTCTATACTTTATTTTGATTAAACTATAATTATGACAGACCATTTTTTTAATATTCAATAAAAAAATAGAACCCTTTTTTTAAAGAAAATGCTTGAGGGAGGCACTGATGTGGAGATATCTTTTTTTAAAATATATAAATAAAGATAAAAGAAATTGAATAAAAAATATTCCTGCTAATCACGAAATAATTAGTTGAAATATTCCCAAAGGGAGAAGAGGAAATTGCCAATTAATTTTTCATTTTTTTAATGTTTAGAAAAAGAAGAAAAAAGTAAATTTAACATTCAAAGCAATGGCTAATTATAAGATTTCAATTTATATCGATTTGAGCGATGAAACTTGTTCAGTTTGACTTTCATTTCATCAAAATTTTTGAGATCACTTAATTTTTTTTCCCGAATAGCGATTAAAAAATGAATGGTGAATAGTTAGGATTTTTTTGGATTATGTCCATGTGAGCTAATTACCATTATTTTTTTTTCTTCTTACAGAAAAAAAAATTAGAATTTTATTTACTTTTTTATCCGTTCAACTGAAAGTAATTAAATCCTTATAACTTGAATTTTCTTAACATATGCACTTTTAAAAATGTGTATTTTAAATAACTGGAAATTGATGTGGAAGTAACTGAAAACTCGTTAAAATAAACAAATATTTCTATTATTTTCTTTAGCTTTTTTGTTTCATTTTTCAGTAGAAAATATTTTCTTATTTGAAAGTAGCAAATAAATGTTAAGAAAATTTAATATGTTTGAGCAGCGTTAATTCAACAGCTTTTTTTTCCTTTTAGATTTATCCAAAAAATAACAGATCTCAATTATGCTATACTATCTTTTGCTAGCTAATTTTGAAATTCTGTGTTTTGTGATTAATGGGCAAGCCCCCGTTGATACTATCAGCAGATTTTAAGCCTAAGAAATGCGTCTCTTTGTTTTACAAGTAGCGCCATCTATGGCCAAGAGTACGATTCAGCTACTCACACATCACAACCCTTTTTAGGAAGCGGATTCATTCATACAAATTCATTCATTCATCTCAGATCGTAATTTAGATCTGTAACAGAAAACAATCACCTCTGACCCAGTATTCCAAGTGGTATTACTCTCGATATGGAGGACTTTGCGACCACGATAGATTTAACGAGCGCCAGTCGCTATACACTCGGGGAATTTTTTGAACGGTGAGCTTCGAACCCGTAACCTAAGGAGTGGGAGTCAAACACTCTACCAACCAGGCCATTCCGACCTACTTAGAAATTCTAAAAACGTTATTTAGCGAAATTATGACCAGAGCCTGAGACACCTTGATTTTCACTTTTAAAATATCTCTCTTCGTTATGTGTGATTGATTAAATATACAAGGATCATGCTTTGTTCATTTGAGATGCTTGCTTAAAACAGTCTGTGGAACAAAGAGATTTTCAGAGACACTCGGATGATGCATAATCACTTAATTGCTTAATAGCTATCAAATAAACGATTTTATCTTTAGTGTATCAAAATCCTAAATTTGTCATTGCAAATTTTTAGGGGTTCTGAAAATATTCTGATTTTTTAAAGAGAAATTCCAATCTTAGATTGCTCTGAGGAACTTGAACTTGAATGAAGTCATTAATGTGAGAATTAAAAATAATATAAATTTTAAAACCGATTCTAAATTAAATTTTCCATTTGCAGTCAATACTTATTAGTGTGGTTGTTACGTGCTGTCTTCGATATGATTCTCTTTATCTTATATGCTTGAAATGCGATAAGTAACTTATTTATCAAACAAAACAAAGATATAGCATTAAATAGCCTTTTACGATTTTTGAATACATAATTGTATTTCTATAAAACTGAAAAAAATATCTTAAATAATAAATTTATTAGAAATTTCAATTAACTTTAAGGAAAAATTTAAATGAGTCAGACATTGCTTAGTTTAATAGAAACATATCAAAAACAATCTAATTTACATGAAGACACTGGATTTTAATTTTACATTGATATGTTTTAATTTTATATTGACTAATTTTATATTGGTATTTGGTAGTAAGTAATGTATATTTCATAAATTTATAAAGTTTACATTTTCGTTTCATAATAAAGGAAGGAAAAGTAATGGTACTGTATATGTATCAATCTTTCTCTTCATAATTTTGCATATTTATAAAATCAAAAATCATTATTACAGAGATAAAGATCCAAATTATTTTTATGTTAATCACTTAATTTGTTTAATTTTAATAACACTATGTGTTAGTTTATAGTGGACAGTATATATTATTATATACGACAAAATCAGGTATTTTCAGATTCTATACTTTTTAATGGCAAATCAAACATTTTCTTCGTTGAAACCTTTTGCATGATGCGAGTTATCGTTATTTAACACATAATATGGTTTCATAACTAGCCAGATTAATTATGTAAATAATATACAGAAGTTAAGTTCATTATGAGATTTAAAAACACATACAGGCCGGGATGGCCTGGTTGGTAGAGCGTTGGACTCGTACTCCTTAGGTTAAGGGTTCGAAGCTCACCGGCCAAAAGATTCCCCGAGTGTAATGGCTGGCGCTCGTTAAATCTGTTCGAGGTCTCAAAGTCGTCCGTGCCGAGAGTAATACCACTGGTTCTCTGTTACAGGTCTAAATTACGGTTTGAGATGAATTTGCATGAATAAAGTCCGCCCCCTAAAAAGGGTTGTGACGTGTGAGTAGCTAAGTCGTAGTCTTGGCAATAGATGGCGCTACTTGTAAACTAAGAGACGCATTTCTTGGGTTTAAAATCTGCTGATCGTATCAGCGGGGGCTTGTCAACGGCAAGTGCCATTAATGACAACACACACAACAGAAAAATTCATGTGATACATTCTTCACTTAATTAACAAGACTTCCAAACAATGATAAACAACTTAATTAATAAAAGAAATTAATTACGATGACATAAATTTGTAATACATCCGTGGACATGCAGTCATTTGAAACCTAATTTATGATGATAACACTCAAACTATTTAGATCAATGCATCATACTAGACATTGGAAATTAACTATCATTCGAACTCTAATTTTGGAGAATAATAACACTTCATCAGTGTGGATACAAATAGTCTCAAAATTGATTTCGATAATGGATGCGGAACATGCCGTACGTAGCGAAATTGATATAGATCGTACGATAGATCTATTGTATAGGAAATGTTAATGGACAACTAACTCCCTTTTATGGGAAAATTCAGTCATTCCTTACATTATAGATAAAATATATGATAGCAAATGTAATAATCATTAGAAAAGTTAATATGTGAACTAATGATATAAATAATATTCCCGATATTTCCTTGAAATAACTGCTCATATGCGTAATGATATAAGCGTGTAAATGTGAAATCGGTGGATGGACTATAACTTCTTTTATTTGATTTCAGAAACTGCCAGTTGCGAATATTTAGTTTCCCGCATTAAGTATCATGATATTTTATTTCGGTTTATTGTGAGGAAATAATTTAAAGGCGTAAAATTTTCGGATAATAAGCTTTGGCCTGCAATTAAGGCGATCAGGGACCTTTAAAATAATTTTTTGTAATTTTCATCTTAGCAATTTGAAATTTTACAGGCATTAGGAATAACACTATAGGAGATGATTCAAAAAAAATTTAAAGCATTAGGTTAATTTATTTATGAGTTATGGGGGTTACTATAATATAATGTTAGTGATAAATAACGTTAATGAAAAATGTTCCAGGTAGTCCAAATTTGTTCGAACGCACTCTAATTTTTACAATTACTTACTCTAACCCTTTTGAAACAAAAGGTGGGATTAATCTTGAAGTTTGAGTACGAAAAATCAAAATTAAATAATGCAATAACTCAAAACTACTGAAACTTTATTTTTAAAAAAATTAGGTAATTTTGAGTTATTACAATGGTTAGTTTTGATATTTTGTCCTCAAACTTCAAGATTAATCCCAACTTTGGTTCCAAAAGGGTTTGAGAAAGTAATAATAAATATTGAAGCGTTTTCGAACAAATTTGAAATGCCTGGAAAAATTTTCATTAAAGTTAGTTATCCCTATTAAATATTATATTAACCCCCAAACTCAAAAATAAATGAATATAATGCTTTAAATTCTGTGTGTTATCTCCTATAGTGTTACTCTTAATGCCTGTAAAATTTCAAATTGCAAAAGGTCATTTTAAAGGTCCTTGGTCGCCTTAACAATATTTCCATTCTAGTGTATTAAACTTAATCTTTATTCGATTTGGATATAAAGTCTTGTGTTTAGTGAGCAATAACACTGAGAGCCAAATATATATATTTTTCAATTCATCTAAAGTGTTGCCATTGACAAGCTCGCTATCTCAGTCAGCGAATTTAAGCCGAAGGTATTTCTAATGTTTTTAGTAGCGCCAATTAGGTCCAAGAATACGTCTTAACTACTCACTCATCATATTCGCTTGCACAGTCCTTTTTACTGGGGAGGGGGTGGCATTCACACTTCTGTTGTTGTTGTTGTTACTTATGGCACTTGCCTATGGACAAGCCCCCTGCTGATACAGCGGCAGATTTAAGCCGAAAGGAGTGTTTCTTGTTTTTTAAGTAGCACCAATTAAGGACAAGGGTACGACTTAGCTACACACTCATTACATTTGCTTGCACAGTCTCTTTTTACAAGGGGGCACGGTCACACATCTCACAGATAGCACACAGAAGAACAACCATACCCAAACCGGGACTCGAACCTGGCACTCCCAGAACACGAGGAAGACATGCTACCTCTGTGCATGTTCACACTTCTAACAGATAGAACAGATGAAGAACAACCCTGCACGTACAAGGACTTGAACCCAGAACACCCAGATTATTGGGGAGACGCACTACCTCTCTGGCAGGACATCGGTTCATCCAAAGTAGTGAAGATGACCATGATCAAATGATACAGATTAAATGATGTTCTGAAGTTTAACTTTTGTACCTAGCATATCTCTTACAAATCATCTCATAGAGCAAGCTAAATGAAAGTATTTGGCGGAGCCTCATAACATTACATACGCCCAATCAGTTACACACAAAAAAGTTTTGGAATGCATCCCTTTCAAAAAATAGTTTGGAAGTAGTTTTTATACATCCCTTTAAAAAAATAGTTTGAAAATAGTGTTTATGCATCCTTGCAATATTTCTTTGTTTTTTCTACATGAACAAATGTTTTCATTTCATATTTCTTTAGTATCCACTAAAAAAAAAGTGTATTTTCAAAATCTTTATCTTCTGAATCCTCTGCATCGGCATTTAAGCCATGCCATGTTTTATGCAAAATAATAAAAAATAATTTCTGAATCCATTGCATCTGTTATGGAATATCCACTATATCTTCTACTCCGATAACCTTTTGTTGAAGAATGCTTAGGTTATCAATGATAAATAAGATACGTAATGCCTATATAGTTTTGTAATTTAATCTATCTCTTAAGTGGACAAGCAATAGTCACTGCATGCTCGTATGATACTACCAGGTAGCACATCCTGTAGCATTGTATTGTACAATATCGTGCTCTATTATATGATAGTAAACAATGCTCCACAATATTAAACAATATTGCGAATATTGATCCATATTTTACAATATTTGTGTGCTACTAGGGTAATGAAGTCATGCCAGACTCTCCAACTCACCCAAAGGCACGAGGATTTTAACCACGAGGGTTGAATGACCGGATTGGGACAACAACAATCCCGGCGGTATATATAGATGAGTCCTAATGGTCATCACCGGCTACTGTACAATCCTTCCCATAGGAAGTACGTCCCATTATCGATGGGAGGAGCCTACTCCTCCTATTAGTGTATTTACTAGGGTGGCGAGATCCAAGCATTATGTTGGAATCATTTTATCCTCATTTCAAGGTGACCCTCGGGGGTTATAATGTTAGTTAAATGCATTTTTTTATCTTATTGAAATTCACACCGTTTCTTAGTGAAAGATAGATAAGATTATATAGTGGCAACGTCATTCAATAATTCAGGCAATATTCGATTTGATTTTTAATGTGCAATATGCAAATAATTTTTAGATAGCTTGCACGAAATTATTAATATTATTATTTGTGAAATGTGATATCACAGGTATTGATTCCTTATGAGTAAACTGTTAATTAAAAAAGGCTGCATTATTTTTAAAAACGTACGAAATAATTTGCTTTTTTTAATCCAATAAAGGCAAACTCTAAATCAGTTAGTTGCATTTTAACAAAAAAATATATTAGGTACAAATACATCTAAATTGTTTGCTGCTAATCAAAAAATATGACAAAATTTCAGTTATATTAAATAAAAGTATCTTGTGAATGTAAAGAATCAATTTTATAAATGTAGATGAAATGTTTTAGCCTTATTGGAAATATTTGTGAGAAAATTTAGAATTCTTTCATTCTAAAAAAAACTCCTTCAAGAATTACTTCAAATTCCATTACATCACTTGACATTAATTAAAAGCTTGAAATGTTAAAGATTTATATCGAAAAAATTACGGTATGAAATTCACTCTTTTTTTTAAAAAAAATCATAGTCTATTAGGTAAAGATGCAGATAAAATTAAGCTGAAAACTTGCTACAGTGAAAAAAAAAGAAAGGAAAAAATGTTACAGTAAAAAAGAAGAAAAAAACTTGGTAAGTGAGCGGTTTTAGAAGATTAGACAAAATTTATTACACAAACTAATAACCAGGCGGTTTAGTCAAAATTTACCTGATTTGATTTAGTAAATTCCCTAAATCATTTCATAACATTAATTACTTTGGCGTACTTTAAAATATTTACCGAGCGAAAACAACCGATACATTTATATTCAAGATCACAATATTCCAAAAAGAAAAGGAAAAAAAAAAACTCGTCGATATTTATATTCGATCGAAAAAAATGGAACTAATTAGTTCTTTTCAAGTGATTAATTAAAAGATAATTTCTCGCCATGAGGTAAAATCTGGTAGATAAATTTCTTTCTCGTTTCATTTTTCCTAACGTGGATTTATTTTTTTTTAAAAAAAAGAGCTTTTCATTCTCCACCCCTTCCCCCTTCGTTCCCTCAACAAAAATTGAAAGAAAAAAAATACTCTAGCGGCGAAGTAAACGAATAAAATCTGCAAAATACAATGCACGATCTCGTCATTTAACACAAAGCTAATTCAACCTTCTCACTTTCCTAACTTTCTAATGAATGGCCTAATTTATCACGAGACAGAAATCGCTAATTTTCACTGTAGCAGACCCTTCTGGTCACCATGGCAACAGGAGACAGGCGAGTAGGAGGTGGGAGATCAAATACTAATGGCTTATACCTCCTCCTCCATTGTACTACAATTCATCCAACCTTCATTCTGTGACGCTACAACAACTTGGTTTTCACTTGAAATATTAAACAGTGGCCTAGTTTGCGCCTTAAGATGCAATAGGTGCCCTAAACACGTTATAGAATAATTGAATCTAAATTGATAATGAATGGATATCCTTTGGGGACTACAGTTTTCTGAAGTGAGGTGGAGAAAAAAACTCAATAAAGAAAAGGGGGGTGAATAAAAAAACACAGGAAGTCGTGCTGCTTTGACGTTGCTCTTAATTGCTTAGCTTTAATTGCTGAGTTGCTCTAGAGTGATTGTTAATTTTCTTTACAGCTTAATGGGAGTTTTATTGGTATATAAGTCTCCCTTCTTATTTGTGAGATTAAATTTGTGGTTTAATGGATGAAGTAATTAAAGTTTAGTTTTATTGTTAATTCAAGTACTGGATGTAATTACGATTCCGATTCAAAAACGAAGATGGATCGTGAAAGTTTTGGGGAATAGTTTCAATTCAAATTTCCAACAATACATTAATAAATATATATTATTTTAAAATATTTGGTATTTATTTACAGATATGTCAGTCAAAGATTTTAATTTGGTCTTCTTATGTTATGGTAGTCATCCTGGGTTTTGGTCTTATTAAGTTGAAATATACCAGTTAATTTCAAAAACTTTTTAACTTCCCCATTTACCTACTTTTTAACATTTATCATAAAGAATAAATGCCCTGTGCTTAGTTTTAGATTAAATATTTTAAAAAAATACTATTTGCCTGATAATAGAAAATTTAGTTGCATCTTTAATGGAAGTTAATAGAAAAATATAAATTTTGATTTTTACTTCATATTTTAAATTGTAAAATAGTTTAGAACTTAAATTTATTTATGTTAACTTAACCCAGAAAAGAAATGAATGGAATAAGCTACAGTTAATAAAAAATGTAATGAGTATGTTTGAAAAAATAGTCATATTGATTTCTCTTCTGAATTTCCAAATTTTATAATATGATTGTGTTTATTACATTTCTTAACAGCTTAACTTATGTAAGGTTAATTTCCAGTTTAATATCCATAAAATTAAACTTCTGAGGTATTAGTTATAATAATAAAAAATAAATATCATTCTAAAAATATAATAATTAAAAATTAAATCATTATAGTTAGTTAGTTATTATTAATAAAAAAATTATAGTCGGTTGACTGAAACTGTATTTCCACCATATTTAAACAAAAATGTAAAAAAATCACAAAATAACATCATTGTGCAAGATGTTTTAAATGTAAAGTTTCGTTAAATTCAGCGTTTTTAAGGATTCTTCAACCAGTTTTAGGAAAATTCTGATATTTCAGTTTATATATTTTTTTAAAATTTACCTATTGTACTTATTCTCATATTGCAATTTATAAAAGTTTTATGTTGTACAGTTTTCTTAGCATTTTTTCATGTCATTAATTAAAAATAGAATGAACTGTTTGCAATCTGTCTCTACGTTGCATTTCTTTGTTCCCGATTTGAACAAATATTTCCGATTTTTCAGTTATTTTTATTAGTTCAGGACTTGAAACACGTCATTTGCGTTTTCATGCTTCCTTTTCGCTCTTTTAAATATATTGTTTTATGCATATAACTCCTTATTTATCAAGATGAAGATATGAAAAGGGATACCGCTAAATGCTTCATCTAAATTTAAGTATAAATGTATTTTAAGAAAAACATTGAAAAGATTGTGAGTGAAATTTAGATTTGAACAATTCACACAATAATGCTGTAGATGGCGTGAAAATTTTTAATAATTTAAAATTTCGCTTCAGAAAGTGGTGAAAATATGATTTTCCTAAAAATGGAAATATTGCTGTCGAAGATGTGATAAAAAGAATTTCTAAAAGTCTTGAATTTTTCCCACTTACAGTTAATTAGCATTATATATATATATATATATATATATATAGTAGTATTGTACGCATTGGAAACGAAAACTTTTATAGCATACATTTACAAATGCTAATTTAATTTCTACAATATTTCCTTCATTTGAATAATTACTTAAGGTTGTTTATTTACTTTGTCTTTGCTTATTTTTACAGACCTTAAGGTTAGGTTACTATCTTGCTACACCTTTGAATTTTACATATAATAGTATTTAGCGATCTCACCAGAATCTGAAAATTACTAAGTAATCCCTGAAGAGCAATCACTTTGGTATTTTATACATAATAAAACTGATATTAAAGTAACCTCAAAATTGTTATATAAACCTCAAGATAGTGAAAATAAACCAATACCATTATTCTTAAGTTAGTTAGTTAATATCATTTTATGTTGAATTTATTAATTAAAAATAAATAATTTCATTTGTATTTTAGATTGTTTATCTGTGGAAGATCATTTGGATCCTCATATACAAAAATATCATGCGCGTTACGATATAAAAAGTATCACGTGCATTATCTGACTTTAGAAAAATATTTGAATTCTAAATCCCTCATACTTTTCTCACCCTTTCATAATTTTGAAGCAATCATTTTATTTAATATTCCATTTGTAAAAAAATGAGAACTAATATTAAACGAAATGCAACATTAACAACAACAAAAACTTGTTCAATTTTTTCAAACAAAAAAGGGCATTTTTTTAATCTTAGTTTCTTCGCTTTTACTTTTAAGCGCTTATATTTCAAAATAATGATTTTTTAAAATGCTGCATAATGCTGTATTTAAAAACATAATTTTATCAATATTACGTCAGAACTTTTTAGAAGCTCACAATATCTTTTAGGTAGAGTAAAAAATTATTATTAGAAGCTAAATTGAAAAATCTGTATCAAAGCAAAGAAACGTCTATTTACATATTATGCTTATTTTTTTAAAAAAAAAGACAAAATGAATAAAAAAGACTAAATGACTAAAACTAAGAAAAAAAATTATTTGTTTAAATAATCCTTGGCTGTAAAAGCAATAGAATTTTTTTCTTTATATTTAAAGCAATTTGAGTGGAAAACTGGTTTTTCTTTCTTTCATTTTCAATATATCAATAATTTAATTGTGTAATAATCGATACTAAACTCGACATGAATGAAATATTCATTTGAATTAAAATAATAATTGTAATATAAACATTTCAACTCAAATTCCTTTTTTTCTTTCTTTTTTGTCTATGAGAATACAAATTTTTAATCAAAAAAAAAAATCTTGAGGGGGGGGGGAATATAGGAAATGCGTATTATAAAGGAAAACCAAATTTAAAATGATGAAAATAACGAATGTTACACAAATTCAATAGTCTATGAGAAGGAAGTTTAAAGATAACTGAATGGAGGTAAAAATAAAAGAAACATATCAACTTAAAGAAATGTGGAATAAAATGAAAAGGACAAATTTTGTTGCTTAAAAAGATTTCCACTGCAAGATAATCTTTATAAATATATTTTTATTATTTCTTCAAGTTATTCATTCCTTTTCACTTTCTCTTTTCACTTTATTTTGAGGTTTATTAAAACATTTATATAATCGATTTATGTATAGATAAAAATATATGTCATATTTTATTTTAAATTGCATACACAAAGAATTATTAATATGCATTACAAATTTGATCTTAAAATATATTGTCAAAAATGGAGTGATAAAAAGATAAACATTACATAAAATTCCATAAAATAAAAATAAAGCAAACGTTTGGGAGGGGGGGATAGCATAAATAACTGCTATTGTCGCCCTAATTTTGAATTCAAATGTATAAATGGTTATGTATTATAGCTCTTAGCTGACTGAAATTTTATGAAAGGCTTATTACTTTATCTCAAATTTATAGCTTCTGGTCAGTTCAAATCATCAAAAATCCTCTGCTAGTTATGGATTATGTATTTGCCATCTCACAGGGCATAGCAATAAACTGACATCATTTACAGAACATTGAATGACAACAATGTTATGGCGACTAATATAATATACGTATATGTACGTATTAATGTATTTACGTATTGATGTATATACGCATTGATGTATGTGCGTATTGATGTATATGAGTATTGATGTCTATAAGTATTTATTTATATATGTATTGATGCATATGCGTATTTATGCTTATTGTTGTATATGGATATTTATGTATTTCTACGTATTTCCTATGATATATACACCTTGAAACACACCCTTTACAGTAGTAATTAAGGATAGAAATGTAACAAGCTCCTTCACTATTCTAACTGAAACATTATCTGTTTAGGGGTATGATATAAAGAGGTGACTTTTTCTGCTGTGATAGGAAATTTCTCCTTCGAAAATACCTTCTTCTGTTGACAAATTCTGTTTTTGTTATCGTTACTAATGGCACTTGTCATAGGCAAGCACACTGACGGCTTTCAGCAATTTTAAGCCGAATGAGTGTCTCTTGTTTTTGAAGTAGCGCCAACTAGAGCCAAGAATACGACTTAGCAACATACTCATCACATTCGCTTCCACGGCTCCTTTTAATTGGGGGATGGGGCACATCCAGACACCTCACAGATAGTACACAGATGAACAAGCATGCCCTAAAAGCGAATAAAAACCAGGATGCCCAGATCACGAGAAAGATGTGCTACCTCTGTATCAGGACGCCGACTGACAAATTCTTCATTGCTAAACAGTTTTATTGAAGATGCTCCCTTCATCTCTTTCTATCCAAGGGAAGATCATCATCAACACCAGCATATAAATTGATTATATCTGAGAAAATTTATGAATTCCATTTCCGCTTTTTAGAATCATTTGCTCCATACAAAGTATTATTGCGTTTGAAGTAAGCAAAATAGAAAATTTGTAAAGAAATATAAGATGTTTTTTACTTGTTTCTCTGCCATTCCAACAGTATTTATTCTTTTTTTGTCATGGAAAACACATTTCAATAAAAAAAATTGATGCTTTCAATTGAAACTATCATAACTGTAACCGTTACTGGTTGAGTTTAAGTGTTGTTTTTCATGATACTTGGGCGGTTACATTTATATATATATTGTCGTTAAAGTATATAATGCAGTTATTTTATAGAATACCTAATTATTCTATGAAATAACTGATCGCGTCCGTTAAAGAGTGTAATATGCTATCCATTTGACACTTTAACTAGTTATTCTATGAAATAACTAGGTATTCTATAAATTATATAATAAGAGACAGTTAAAGTGTAAAATAAACAATTTATCTAAAATGAAATAACTAGATATTTTATAAATAAACTAATAATAGACAATTAAAAGGAAGAAGAAGCAATTTATCTAATTTATGCGACGTATAAATGGTACTTATGTAAACGTATCATAAAATCATTTGTTACAACAAGGATTGCTAAAATAACACTTGGAATTACAAAGAACATTGTTTCTAAAACAAAAACATTTTTGGTTGACACACTGGGTTTTACACGAACTGGCCTGGAATAGTTCATAAATGCAGTAGGGGTGGAAGGTAAATGTATTTGTCGTGCGAGATATATGATATATGCTATCTTACACTTTAACGAGCTCGATATTCCATGATTCCAAACCATTCCAAACACTATTTCCAGATCGATATTCCATGAAATAACTTGTTAAACCATGAAATACAAGAGAGTTTTACACTTTCACGGACACGATCAGTTATATCATGGAATAACTAGGTATTCTATGAAATAACGGATTTCATACTTTAACGGTAACATATGCATATAAAGAGAAATATAGAGCTTCATAACACTGCAACATTTTTTGTTTCTCTGCCATTCCAACGCTATTAATTCGTTTTTATCATGGAAAACACATTTCAATAAAGAGAAAATAATCAATGTTTTCAGTTGAAACTTTTATAACTGTACCCGTAACTGACTGAGTTTAAGTGTTTTTCATGATTCTTGAGCAGTTACATTTATATATACATATAAAGAGAAATATAGAGTTTCCTATTTAGTTGCATTTTAAATATATATATACATAAATATAAATATGTGCACACATGCTTCTTTATATGTATACAGAGACGCATTAAGTAAACAGTTGTCTCTAGAAACCTTTCAGCTGAAACCCGTGATCGAGCTCATTAGATCTAATCCTTTAAATACACAGTGGAAAGAAACAACGTAAACCCAGAAAGAATTATATTGACGCTCTTGACGTGTTCCCATGGTATGTTACCCAATTTAATACGGTTACATGGATCGGAAAGGTACGTTTGCCCAAGAAGTTAATATATTGGACCAGAAAGAGTAAACTTATACGAACGAATGTCCATATCAACCCCGTATCCATTTTCATCGCAAGTTTACACAGTTTTATTTTATCGTATTGTACGGTTGACCGAGCAAAATTCGGGGAAAGAACGAAATAGAATGGTAGGAATTTATTGATGGTTTCCCTTACCCAAATAAATGAAGAATTTGCCCATTCGAGTGCGTTTCCTTTTCTGATAAATTCACCAAAACCTTTATATAGAAACAATTTATGAAGGTGCCAATACGCCGGGTGTAGAACGTATTAGGTGGCATAGATCACGAGAAAGTATTAAGCGAAAGTATCAGTTCTGAGCATAGCCGGGATAGTTTAACTGATGCAATTTTTGTGAAGCTAGCTGTAAAGTATTCGTGTTTTATTTCTTATTTTGAGGTAATTCTGGCGGTATGACCAGATGAAATATATTTTCTTAATTTCGAAGGAATGTAACGCATAGCTTACGAATAACTCATGAAAATATAGAACAATTCAGCTAATGATGCGATATTTTTTATTTGAATTTTTTAATTCTTATTCTTTCTGATTTATTTTAATTCTGACTTAGTTTTAGAAAATCCATTAACTCTTTACGTATTGAATTTAGATCGAAATCTGTTTTTGATTACTATGAAGTAAGTTATGAAAGATGTCCTGGATCTATTCCTTAATTCTTTATTTGAAAGAAGAGGGGTGAAAATCCCCTAAACGTTCCGTTGGTATAGAACTTGTATGCTTGGGTCGAGATGACTTTGTAGGTATTGAGAGAGTTAGATTAACTACCGTGTTTTGTTCTTGTCTGATGATTCAATGAGCAAAGAATGTTAGAGATAATAATAATAATTTTGTAAAAAAGTATCGAGTATACATAAATACACCTTTAATCACAATAATTTTTATTTATACTAAGATAATAATGCAAAATTTTCCTTATATTTTAATTTGTTTATTATAACATGGTTTATAATACTTCTTTTATTTTTTCCAATATTTTGAAAAATAGATGAAAAGAAACTTTACTTCAAAAAGTATCTGTTGAAGTTTTAGAAAATGTTACTCTTTGTTGATAACCGATCAATTGAAAGTTCAACATTATAATTCAGGAATTTTTGGTACTTTTATAAAAACTCACACGGTACTTTTTATAAAACTTTTAGTTTTCTCCTAGGGAACTTTTACAATTTGAATGTAAAGAATTACTAGCAGAAATATATTAGTTTTTCTTTGTAAAGGCACTTGCACGGATAAGCGCCCTGACTGCCGTTAGCGATTTTAAGCCGAGTGAGTGCCTCTTTTTTTGAAGTAGCGCCAAGTAGGGTCAAGAGTACGATTTAGCTACACCCTCATCACATTTGCTTGCACAGCCCTTTTCTACAGGGAGAAGTCACATTCACGTACCTCACAGATAGTACACAAAAGAACACACGTTTTAACCGGGACTCGAACCCAGGGCACCCAGATCACGAGGAAGATGCATTATCTCTTATTACAGGATGCCGGTAATATATTAATTAATAGTATATAGAATTTTGGCATGTTGTTTAACTAATAACGTCCTTTTCTGCACTTTTTATCATGTTACAAAGTTTCTGCAAAAGCATGGATATCAAAAAGATAAATGTAGTTGAATGTTTCTTAAATGGTGCAAAAACAATTCCACTCCCTTAATTTAAACATTTCTCCTGTCTTATTCTGCTAATAAACATTTGTGAAATAGTATTCACTTTAGACTTCTTTATTTCCCCTCATATTCTTCCCAAACAAATCAGGGATCACCAACGCAATAGGAATGATGATTGTAACTTTTGCCGGCAGTTTACTAATAATAAAGAATATTTTGAATGTTATTAAATCGTTTTTTTCGGTGAATAATACTTTGAAATGATATTCAAAAAATGAAGAATCAATTTGAAAGTCAAAAGAATTCAGAAAGATTGATATTTAACTTTGATTATAATGATTAAAAGAATTTGACAAATTGATCGAAATAAAATAAAATATGTATAAGCAAGCCAACTTAGACAAAATAAATATATTCACATTTTAAAAATTGGAACGATAAAAATGGAAATGTAATAAAATTTCAAAGCTATACAAAATAAACATTTATACATTTTCATTCCAGGAAGACCCCCACAATTATGGAGATAAGAATTGCCCCTTGCGATATTTTTCTGAATTTTAAAAATGCTGCATTTATATCAAAAGATATGGAGCTTTTTATCCGAAAAAAGAAGGAGGCTCTTTTGCTGTTTCTTTTTCCACTTTCCCCCCATAATCTAACTATTTTTATTGGATTCCCAAAGGCGCCAAAAAGTGCATGTTGGTATGCAAGATGCTCTACAAGCAAATCGATTCTGCTCTCAAATAATAAATTTACCAATAAAATATGCTGTAGAACGTGTGTAGAATGAAGGAACGGGGCCATTGGAGAGCTTTGGATTCTCGATTATTTTATTGCAAAACATATTACCTAGGAAAATATGTTATCCAGGTACTGTTGAAAGTGATTTGTTGAAGGCTTCCATAAAACTGTATAGGCATAAGTGAAGCTGTATTGATATATAAAATCTAAACCATAAAGCGGTTGTTATATTAATGAAAGAAATTTCAAAGAAACGATATATTTTTATACATTCTATCATAAAATAAAATGTTATGATGTTCAATAGATGCTTTTATGTTTTCTTTGTTCCAGTTTCCCTTTTTTATGTTTAAAAATGTTAAAAGCATGCAAAGAAATGGGTTTTGAATTTACATCTGAATAAATATATATATATTTTTTTGGTTTTTATCTTCAAAATTTTTATTTGTGCTTATATGAACTAAAATTACTTTGGTTTGAAAAAAAGTACTTCTATGGTTCTGAAATAAAATTAAGAATTTTGAAGAAAAAGAAAACCAATAGACATTCTTTTGACAATTTATATAGAGTCGTAAAATTTATATTATGGTACATACGTATTAGACCATCTTCGTCAACGGTTTAGTAACTAATTGGTGACCGATTTAAATTTGGCGATAAAGATCAACGGATTATGGCTACTATTGCCGGATAGCCATAATTGGCGGTTTAACAACTTATTGGCGATAAAGTCTTATACGTAAGTACCATTATTATTATATTATTAATTAGGATCTTTTAAATGGGAGCCCTTTGCCAATTCTAATGACACCATAGCGCTATATATATATATATATATATATATATATATATATATATATATATATATATATATATAGATATATAGATAGATAGATAGATAGATAGATAGATAGATAGATAGATATAGATATATTCAAATTTTTATATAATAGATATTTCGTATATAATATACATTTATACAAGTATATACTTCTTCCAGTTTTCATGTAATGCACAACTTGGAAATAATATATTGAGTTAGTCAACTTGTCTATACTAATCAATCTGTCCATTAAAAATTATAAGAAAATTTAATTTGTTTTTTTATAAAAAAATATAACTTTAAATCGATTTTATTCTTAAATATGAAATAAAAATATGAAGCATTTGTAATAAATTTATTTAAATTTCAAAGAATTAAATGTTAAGATATTAATTCGTGATGAAACCCATTAAAGTTCAATTTATTCTGGTATGTGGCATATGCGATATCATTTCTAGTAATAACAGAGTTGGAAATCCTTTTTGAAAGAGAAAATTGCTCTAAAGCTCTATATGAAAATATGTAAAATTTTATGAAACTACTAAATTTCATACCCTTTCTTGCCTTTTGTTCATCATCGTGGACTCTATCTTAGACTGAAACACTGTACATAGTTATTTTTCTGTTTATTTATTTTAAAATTTATTTACTTCTTTTTCTTTTTTATATTTTCTTGTCTTTGCTTATTTTTTTAACTTTAAATTTTAATTTTTCTATTTTCGAAATTTATATTGTATATCTTTGGTAATTTTTATTATTTAATAATTATGCTTAAATGACACTGATGCTATGGAATATTATGTAGACTCTTCTTCTTGAGCCATTTAGACCTTCTGCACTTTGTCTTTTTATGCCTGTCATTTTTTACCCTTCTTCTATTGTTTTTTCCCTTCGGCTGGTTTAAACTTCTAGTATACAAGCATATAATATATTATTTTTGAAAAGCTAGTTATTTTGATAGATATTTTTAAAAAATTAAATTTTAATCATGAGCTCCTTACGGAGATAACGCCACTTATGGCACACACCTGATCATCATCAGAATTCGCTTCTTGAAAACATACCATGGTAAAGACTTACATTGAATTTTCCTTGTTTCAGTGCCATTCGAGTAAGTAAAATTATATAATTTATTTTTGATACTACTTCTTAATTCCTATTCTATGAAAAGCCTTATCTAATTACATAGGATTAGAGTTGTAAATTTCAGTAAAACTTAACAGCCATGAATTTTGACCCTATTTCACATTTTTGGTTCTGACATAACTATGAAATCAGTGAACACCACCTTATTTGATAAGATAAAAATAGTTCCACATAAAGATGAAATTGCAAAAGTTTTAAACCAACCAAGTTATATATCTATCTTTATTTCTATTTTTTTTGCCAACCTTCCTACAAAAGTATGGTGGATTCCCGTGAAAAAAATTTAATCAACACCCGTCAGAAACGTGAAGTGATAGATGATTTTTGGCGAGAACAATTTTTCTCATCCTCCTTTTGTGTTGTTGGCAAGTGCCGGTTGTGCTGCTGCTGTACTTCTTTGTTGGGTGGCTTCAGGTGGAAGAATTATGGGCCAGTTTAAGATCTAGGAAGGCCGGCCTATATATTAAGCAGACCAGGATCTGAAGAATGCCATTTCACATTTACGAAACAAAGTGGAATTCTGAACTGAGGTGTGAAGGCGTGTAATTTGTTATTCCGTGATCTTGCACATCTACCCTAATTGGCCTGAATGATTAATTAGATGGATTAATCATTAGAATTAGCCATTTAACTTTTAAATTAGGTTAATGAAATCGGACTTTTTTTTAATCACATGTAGAGGACGGGCATTATTACGGTAGTTGCTCAGAGAGATGTAATTAAATTTTGTAGGAGTGAGGTAGTTAGGAGCAACAAGGGACTTTGTGGACTATACATCCGTAAAATGCGAGTTAAAAATGTTTTATTAATAGCTATTAAATAAATGGTTGTAACCTTTTTAAGTACGCTGTTGCTCACAGTGAGATTGCGATTACATTTTTCGAGACTAAAGTACTTACTCTTTACAAGGACTCTTGTTATACACACACGGGTGAAGTTGTGCGAATTAAACTATTAATAGCTATTAATTTTCCATCTGGATTGCTTTTAATTCAAGTGTAGGAAATACTTTTAATTTTTGACTCTTTAATATATTTTTCACATGTTCATTTGACTTTCATTATTATGGATAGGATTACATGCTTGTATTTGTAATGGAATAGTTTATTATCTATACTTATAAAAAAGTTCTCTCTCTCTCTCTCTCTCTCTCTCTGTGTGTGTGTGTGTGTGTTTGTGTGTGTGTGTGTGTGTGTGTGTGTGTGTGTGTGTGTGTGTGTGTTATTTGGCGATCTACAAGTGAGATGTTTCGACCTACAGCTACAGAATTTAGCCTTGGAAGCCGAGAAGCCATGAAGCCTTCCAAATATTTTTTTTTTATTTTTATTTTTAAATTTTGAATTAATACGACTCATTTTTTTTCAAAAAAGATATGCTTGTATTCACTAAATTACTTTATATTAATTATAGTTTCCTCGTTTTTACTTTAATTTAAAATTTAATTTTTTGAGTCCTAATAAAAAATTAGATATAGATGCCTATTATAATGATCATATCGGATGAAGGCCTACGTAGTATTTATTACCAGTGAATGCGACAATCAAAATGTGGAGCTTGAAAATATTTTGGTGTTATTTCTATTATCAGAATAAATTACATAAAATATTGATTGGACATTTTAACGAACATTAATACTGGCATATCAGCAGATTGGCAAAGGTGGCTAGTAATTTATAAAATACTCTCTATATAGGATTATCAAAATCATTTTATAATGCATTCAAAACATTGTAAATAAAGTAAATCTAAGTTAGTATTTAAAATATTTAATATATATAGTAAAAGTTCAATCATTGTTATTCAAAAACGTAAGTAATAAATTTGAAATAAAAAAAACTCGTTATGAATTTTTATTACAAATTGATTATTAATTAAAAGATTTAAATACTTTATAATACAATATTCAATATTGAGAAAGAACTAATTATTTTTTGCTTTCCGTTATCTATATTTTTACTATCAATAAATAAAAGCCAGTAGTCTAAAGAAAGCCCAGAAATTTAGCACAATGGCGAAAAATAACTACCATTGTATGAAATTATTAAAAATTTCATATTTCATAACCATATGGTTTTTTAACCTTAATTATCCTAAACAACGATTTTTTTAAACAAAATGCTAGGTAAAATATACAGTATCACGGAAAAGTGTATAATAATTATCTTGCCTTCATACTAACCTAAAAACACCCTTCAAGTGTTCTCTTGAATATCAACGTTTTATATATTCCAATTAATAGATAGACTAATTCATAAAAAACCTCAGTTTTCAGGATTTTAGAAAGTATTTTATTGGCTGACTTCAATTTTTGAATATATTGCATGATTTCCCGTTAATAGAAGTCTGTTAGATTAGCTAAAACATATAGGCCCACTGTGCAAGAGGCAAATGCTATAGACAACAAATATGGATATTAGATATGACGAGTTCAACATTTCACTTGCCCTCATCGGTGCATTGTTAAACTATAATATTTACAAATATTGGTCAAGTTTAAAGAGACTCCAGAATATTAAGTAATTCTGATAAACGGTAATACCTACATTCCTATCCATACAGCATTGCAGTTTTATAAACAAATCAAAGATGTAAGATTATTAAGTGTTTTTGTGAACATTTAATCGTGTTTTAAAAAAGAGATTTACATATTGTCTTTTTAATATGGCTCATATTCATATTTACAAACAATGCTAAATTAAATTAAGCTTATGAAATTTTTAAAACGAGTTTTTTTTTTTAAAGTAAGAAACGGAAATAGAAATATAGAAATAAATATAGAAATTCACATTTTATTTTAATTTATAAAGAAGTATTTGAAAATTTTTATGTTATTTCTTTTATTATTTGTATTTTATTGTATTGTTGTCAGCCTAACAAGAAATTGCAATAATTTCCTAGATGATTTTTTTTTACTAAACAAAATTATTTTTCTATATTAAAGTTTAAATAAAAAATACTTTTAAATGCTAATCTTTTTTTTTTCATATAATCGTCTTCTACATTTTAGTTTTCATTTCTTTTTATCTGCTGATTCATTTTTAATATTAACGAATGCTTTCATATATATTCTTAAATTCACCATCATATAACACTTTTCCTATAAATTAAAATTAAACTGAAATTAATCGATTAAATGTTATTAAAATCTAAAAATAATAAAACAGGGTCTCATTAATAAATAAATCTCTAAAAAACTTAAAATTAGATTTAAATTTTAAAAATATATACTACAATATTTCAAATTTAAATTAGATTTATAGTTTTAAAATATATTTTATATTTAATAAGCTGAAATAAATTAAAGAGAAATTGTAAAGAGAAAATATATGAATTTAACACTTTTATATATAAAAAATATTTGTGTATAAAACCTTTGTAGTTTAATTTATATGTAACCAGCGGGTGACCGAGCTCCGCTCGGAGAAAACAGGTATCGAAGCTAACTCGAATATTTAAATTTTCAATTGTGATTTATCAAAACAATACATGCCATAAGAAAATTTGTGAAACCATTGGTGAAAAGATAACTGGTCAAAGTGCACCATTGTAAACTATTCTAAACAAAGTTAGATTTTGGAAAGGGAACTATTCTATACAAAGGTAAAGTTTGAAAAGTCATAGGAAATACAATGTAACTGATAACAAAAAATTATGCAATTAAAGAAATGGTACAAAGTGAGCAGTGTAAAGATTGAAGTGTGTTGAAGTTCAATATTTTTGACAAATTTATTTAGAAAATCCAAACATATATACATACATAAGAAACATATTATAAACCTATAACAGTATAAACATAATAAACATTAATCATCGATTGCGAAGTCTTCCATGCTATAGATGGCAGCACATTACCACTTGAAAATTTAAGTAGCCATTATGGCGAACTAATAAAGTTTGAAAATATCCTATCTGTAACTCCGAACTGCTCAACCGTACCGCTTCAAAACCGGCGCCAATCGATTCCTCGTGGCCAAAAACCCCAGGCCCCCAAGTTTACCGGAGTTTATTAATTCTGGGGCGATTTTCGACTTGACAACCATTCCTCGTATTATAGTATAAGATTATGACATATTCTTATCAGCTCCTTTTTTATATATTCTAGATATTATATCCCATTTAGCATATCAGGTAGCATAATATAATACAAATATTGTGCGATGTTATATGATATTAAACAATATTTTACAATATTAAACAATATTGCGAATATTGATGAATACTGTACAATATCTGTACTACTAGAAATGGATTTGAAAAGGTAATAAAATAATAAAGCAATGGACCATCGGCTTATGCTATTCACTTATAACATTCGCTTGCACAATCCCTTTTTATTGGGGGGGTACGTTCACACACCTTATATATACAAACAGAAGAACTCGAATTGCGCCTCGAACTCGGGTCGCACAGATCACGAGGAAGACGCGCTACCCCTATGTCAGGACGGCAGTATTCAATGAGCTTCAATAATAAATGAAAATTACGTCTTGTTTCAAGCGTTTATCTTAATTTATTCAATGTTTTTAATCTCAAAACCACATTAATAAAAGGGAGAAAAGAAGACATATTTAAAAAAAAATATTCACCTTTACATAACAACTCATTTTCAAGTCAAAAATTATTTTTATTAACCATGAAATTAATTTTTTATATTCCCATCTGATCTCCATTCACATAAAAAACCCCATTCATATTGCAGCAAAGAAATTCAAATATATCGTTCTTTTTCTCAGTAGCATTGAAAAAAAAAGCAGCCAGCAGCGCTCGAATGTTTCGTTAATGGCTTTTCAAACAATAATCCCGAGCTTAGAGGCCTCCATGCATGTCACTTAGTGAAACATTACGGATTATGTAGTTTAGGTTTTCCACGCTTTTTTGGCTCTTCCAGGATTTTACCGACTAATGTTTCCCCAGACAGTACTGAAATAATGAGATTACCCGATGTTTGACTCTCCGGGCAAGGCGCCAGAAAATTGTCGACTCTAAATGAACTGGACCAAATCCTGAAATTTTTGGAATAATTTCATAATTTGTTTCAATATTTGAAATAGAGAAGACAAAAAAAAAACCCCTTTTAAAGAGATTTTTTTGTCCATTTCAGAATTCAAAAATACTTTATAATAAAAGTGTTTTTTTCTATTTTTAAGAATAAAGCATTCAAATTTTAACTTAAAAAATAAGAAATCCTATTTATTTTATAATACCATTATACTTTATCTGTATACACCTCAAAAAGATTTTGAAATTTAAAATAAATGAAGTTAAACAATATTGTAGGATTTTTTTGCTATTTTTAAAAGAAATATTACAGCCTGAAATAATTTTTATACCGTTTTAATTTTTTTTAAATATAATTAAGGATAAATTTTTAGTTACCATAAATTTCTTAATCTTGAATCGAATTAAATTTTTAAGAAATTCGTGATAATATTCGTGATGTATTGTTAGGAAAACAACAAATATTATTTTTGTATGCACGTTTCAAGAGGTTTTCAGCAAATCGGCTGAATGTTGTTTACGTGCCTCTGACATCATTAAATAAATTTCATTTTTTAAAGTAGCAAATGTTACAATTAAATTTTTTAAAGCACGTGATTTGTTTGAAACAACTTCACAGTTGCTATAGTGATTTAATAGAATTAGCGAGCTAAATAAAATATCCAGTAGAGGCTGAAGTCATGATTATTTATTTTTAAACCACGCAAACTATGGAAAGAATAATTATTTAAACCGAGTGCGAATAATTCACGCTCCTAATAGTATAAACATATTTTCATTGCCTCGAAGGAAACCCAATAATTTTCACTGTTTTATCGAATATTTAATAGTTTGAATTTCTTTCATTAAAAGAAACAAAGGAAGGAAAAGTCTGTATAATATCTATAGTAGTAAAATAAGTTAGTTTTAATTTGAGGCTTTTTTTATTGTTTTTGAAGTTTTATCTTTCTATGTAGTTAATATTCAGATTTAAAATTAAGTAACGATGGAAAAGCTTTAAAGTTCGTACATTCTTTAAACTGTGTTGCTCTATTATTTGATATAATCGATTAATAAAGATATAGATGGCAAGATATGTTATATATTTTTAAAAAAAATGTGGAAGCTTCTAAGAGCATGCTATATAAACAGTTTAATTGAAAATTTTAATTTCCATGATTCAACGAACTAAATGGTAACAGGTAAAAATGAAGTCGCCAAGTTTGTAATAAAGTGTCTATTCATCAACATAATGGCTTATAGTTTGGTTTTTTTAAAATACCAATTAAATGTGATGTATAACTGGCTTGCATTGAAGTCACAGCGAAGTATGCACAAGAGATATAGAGTTGCACTCGGAATCCAGTCCAAAATGAATGCGTCGGCTTAGGGGCGAGATATGATTAAGTGAGCGAACATCGTGGAAATCAGGAGCCGAACCCAAACCGGTTTTGACGAATCGTTTGCTAATCTACTCGCCGGTGTGGAATCGAGAACCGGGATTAGGGCAGAGGCTTAATTTAAAGGGGTGTCTGGAGTAACGTTCGAGCTTTGCAAAGGAGATACGAGAGGAGTAAATTAATTTCAAAGTTATCGCCCGGCTGGCGATAGAGGGATTTCATAGTCTGCTGGTTTTCGGAGGCTGTGTGTTGGTTTTCGTTTATTCAATTAAACAGTGAAATGGGAAATTTATTACGGATGAGAGGAGTCGAAATTTTTGCTCGGGGTGTACATATATGAATTCAGGGAAATGAAGTGTTTTGAGATAAATGGGGTGAGGTGAATTCTTAATCTGTTTAAGCAAAATAATCGTGATCTCATAGCGGAATGGGGTAAGAAAAGGGTTGCATAAACTCTGGCTTTGAAGTTAGTCACCCTAAACAAAGTTTAAAGAGCTTATGAACTTCTATTCAGATTCAATAAAGTGTAAAAATTATTATTTGTTTTTCTTTCCCCGCATTAAGTGACAAATGTTTTTAATAGTTTTGGAATATTTCCCCTGCTTCTGTGAAGTGAGCCGATTATTATCATTAATATCTAATTAAAAGCTTTGATCAGACTTCTTGCAATAGCAAGTAATTTTAATAATTAGATAAAATCAACTGAAGCTTAAATTTATATGATATTTAATAAAAATTAATGCATAAAATATTTTTACTATTCTTTTTTTTTATATTCAGTAGTACGATTTAAAATGATTTAAGATACATTCAAAAGTTAATGATTCATTTAAAGTTAATTGAATCCTATTTTGTTTGAATTTAATATCCTTTTAATTTTGAAAAATATGATTGTGCATAATTTTTACTTCAAATAAATAAATATAAAAAATATTTTTATCGTAATTTACAAGATAACATTAAAACATTTTGTATCTGTAATCCATAAAACTTAAAATATAAAAAATAACATTTCTAGAATACTTAGATTAATGTAATAGAAATAGAAATGAATGTTAGAAATTAGTAAATAAAATTGAATGTATTAGGCTATACGCATAAATTTCATAAGACCTTATTAGAAATGCTATATTTATTCACAAAAGGATTATTCTCAAAGATGAAAGCAGAAATTCACTTCAAAGTCTCTTAAAAGCTTCAACCAATGTTTTTCAGTTTGTTTTCGAAAGATTTTACAATTAGAATCAGGTAATTAAAACTCTATTCGATATTGAATGCATAATTTGCAAAATAATACAGAACATTCTGAAAATCTTGAAACTATTTAATGACTCAGATTATAAATTGTGTCAAGACCGTCTGAAAAGTTTTGATTCAAAACAATAATTATTTTTTTTATTATTTTTGAAATAAAGTTCCAATTGAATTTAAAATAATAATTATTATTATTGAAATTTATTCGCAACAATTTCTATTAGGCTTGAGTTTCATATTAGTCACATAATTCAATTGAGTTACAATATTAAATTGATTAATTAATTAAATAGAAATATAATAATTGATTTTAATATAAAACCAGAAATGAATTATTTTTTGAATATTTTTCATATTTAAGAATGTTTTCCTTTAAATAAATTTAATCACATTTTAAAGACTACACATTTTTTTAAGGAAGTTTCATGATTATATATTTGCATTATGATTCTATTAACAATACTTCAGGAATACCCTTCTCTAAACTTCTGTATCACACATGAAGAAACCTATTTGAAATGAAAGGATTAAGAGTTCCCAATGACTGTGCAGGTCAACAGTTAATGAAATATCATCCAATTACAGCCTTTGTTAAATAACTTTTACAACTATTTATTTCAATGTGTTTACATTATATGTTACATGCATAACAATAAAATCCATGTTATAAATGAATTTCTCAAAGTTAACTAAAATATTTATATTAGATAAAGAATATTTATTTAATCTCACTTTATTTTCGTTTTATATGATGTATAACAATAAAAATCATCAAAAATACGATTTTTTTCAAATATCAACTATAAAAAAGACATATATAAACTAATACCAATACTGATTTCTTTCAAGCGGTAATATTTATTAATAATCTCTTAAAATTGATTTATAATATATATCTAAAAATAATATTCTATAATATATATCTGAAAATAATCTTAATACTAATAGAGTATATATACTCTATGTTCTTTCTCTTACTATTAAAGATTTCTTGCTAGTTTAATAATTTATTCTGATCTTTTCTTTCAATTCTCATACATTTTAGATTTTATTTGATGGATATACTTTATCCAAACCTGCTTCGATAACATTTCTTTTAATATAAAACATTATTTCTGTTTTAATCTGGTGTATTATAATTATTTCAGCGTATGTTTAAATGAATATTACCTCCTCCATGGACATCAAATGCTACACAAAAGCGATTGATAAATTCTAATATTCCAGCACTTCTATCTTTTCCTTGAATTGTGCAGTCATTCATAAAACGTCTGTTTAACTTATTACAGTCGAAAGATCTTTATCTGCGAGGCAACTTTTAGTTAATACTTGGTTCATTAAAGGCGGTATAAAGTCACTCCGCTGCAGAAGAAGTTCTGCTGTCAAACCCTTTAATTTCCCGAAGTTAGTTAATGTGATTACTAGCTGAGGAGCCAAAACATCCAATTACGCTAATGCCGTGTGTGCCATTGATCAACCAGAATATTAAGATATGGGTTTAAAAGTGACGTGGACGAAAAAAAAGTTGGAAGTGTCTGTGAAAATGTTAATATTTCCTAAGTGACTTGAAAATTATGTGAAGAATTAATGTGAATATTTCCCATACTGAACTTATTTATTTTATGGACAGAAAAAGAGGTTGAATTTCTATCTTGATGTTGATGTTGGTGTGTCTTCTTAAGGTTATCGTTTAATTTTAAATGATTTGATAAGAAAATTATATATAATTGCTTTCTGATATACTAAATGTAAAGTTGAATTTGATAGAAACAATTAACCTTTGAGATTGTTTTTTGATTGTCTCTATATTTTAAAAACAGTTCCTGACTCAAGAATTATGCTCATATATTTGTGATTGCAATAACTCAGAGCTGATGTTGACGAATGTATTAAAATTCTGCCTATTAATGTGACCTTAGAATTGTATAACTAAGGAGTCAACTTTGAGTCAAATCGTTCAAATATTTCATAATCTTCAGGACACTCTATTTATGTTAATGCAAACTAGATAAATCAACTTGACAAGATTTTTCAAGTCTCATTTTTGCAGCATAAATTATCAGCAAATTTTGAAATAGAATTTTGAAAAGTGTTGATTCTATCTCTCTTTCAATTCATATTCAGGCTAATACAAAACTTTAATAATTAATAAACCAGAAACAAAGAAAATACCATATATTTTCCTAGTAATGTATTTATATTTCAAAATCAAATTTATCATGTATCTTTCTAAACTATAAGCGTTCGAATTACATACAAGAATTTCAACCTTACAAAGTGCGCTATAAATACATATGCTCAAGAGGGGATTTGCCACCGCCCTTGCATAGGGATAGAGCGTCATCCAGAGATTTGGGCTCCTGGGTTCGAATCCCGTTTCGAACATGGTTATTCTTTCGACGTCCTATCTGTGAGGTGTGTGAAGATGTCCCTCTTTAAGAAAGGGCACTTCACGCGAATGTGACGCATGAAGTAGCTAAGTCGTATTCTTGACCCCAGTTGGCGCTAATAAAAAACAAAAGACCCTCATTCGGTTTAAATTGCTGACATAAAACTGTCAGTGGGCTTCTAAAGTGCCACAGACCACAATGCACACCAAAAGAGGAAAAACTCAAGCCTATACTTCCCCTCCAAAAAGGATATAGGGAGAAAAATAACACCAACAAGAGTCGATTATGACTGGCAATAGATGTCGAAGAGTCAGTGCATGGTAGTTTATTTTAAGTGTTCAGTCATTCCGTTGAAACTTACTTCTGTCTATTTAGATATATTATTGAGCAAACACGCCAAAATCATACTTAATCCGTCCACGATGAGGGTGTCATACATGCATCCCCTACGAAAGTCTTTCACAGCCGGGCGTACAAACTGTGCATTTTTGGAAATCGAACTCATGGTAGGGTGACACATATGTGCATTTTAAACTGAAATAAATTTTAATGCACACCAAATTATTATAATGTGCATTAAATAATTTAATGTGCATTAAAAATTATTCCAGTCCATTAATTTTGAATAAAATATAGCTGTCCATTAATTTAATAAAATAAAAATGTCCATTAATTTTGAAATAAATATAGTTTTAGTATCTTGACCTTCAGTTTACTCATACTCAACTTGATTTTAGTATTTTGCGTATTAACTATTGCAGGGAAGGGTTCCTACAATAGTTAAGGATTACATTTTAACTAGACAAAAACATTCATTTTTTTTTGCTATTACTGTATAATTGCAGTTTTTCGAGTTTTAACGTCATTTCTGTCACATTTTGCTTAGCTTTAGGATACATTTTGTGCTTTCCTCTTTTTATAACTGGAATCCTTAGTTTATTATGGAAAAACATTACGATTTGTGAGACGAAGAGTATTCTGGTCTAATAAATGAACTAATGATCTCAAATGGTAGAAAAATTACGACGTTTGGAACTTAAACTTTCACAAATAATTCCAAAGTCAGGCTTAGCAACCCAAAAATTATATCCTCTAGAATAATTCCTTTCGCATACGCTTCTTCCCGTGTGTGCATCCAGAATAGAGAGCTTTCGTCTCCAAAGGGTTGATAATTAATTAATTAATTTTTTAAAAAAATAGCTCGTATTTTTGATCGAGATATTCATATTATTCAACCCACCCACCCCCCAAAAAATCATTCACATTTATCCAATCCAAAGTATATATTTTTGACAATTCTGAGGTATCTATCCCAGCCTTTTTTTTCATTGAGGGTCAACGCAAGTACCATTACAGATATGCATTCATACAAATACATACACAGATTAATAACAGAAGTTTCATTTATGTTTGTATAAAATAACGCATTTTTTTAAATGTATAATTTAAAATTGAATAATATCATTAATATAAAATAAGAAACATCCGCGTTTCCTTTCCAGTTTTCCAACAGCACATTTGAAGCGAGCAGAACCATTGCCCTGGACACGAATCAATGGAACCTTTACATGCTCCACCTAAGCATCAGGAAATCCAAAATCTATAGTGCAGTCAGGTGTTAAATGATTACGTCTTTCTGCGGTATTGTTACACCTGAGATATGCCATTTTCCGGGCCAGGAAGGATAAGTCCCCTCGTATTATCATAAAGAATTGACGGCCGATCCATAATGGTTACGAAAGAGCGGCGGGGATGAGTTAGATTTGATTAGTTTCGGCCAAAAGGTAGAAAGAACAATGCTATATTTTTTGTGTATGTGTAAATGAGAGCTTTTTGTAGAAAAGTGGGCATTTCTTTCTGTCACATTTAATGATAAATTAAACTTAAAAATGGATTAAACAAAATTTTAGAGATGCATTTTATATTAGACACTTTTTTTATCATTCTGAATTTTCCATCTTAAATTTTTAAAATCTTTCTATTTATTAGTAAGGTGTATTTATAAATAATAGAGTAAAAAATGAAATAAGTCAAATTAAAGATCTGAATTCATTGTTTTTATATTGCACAGAAAAAAAATCAATTTGTTTGGCTTTGATATCATAGAGTTAGTTTAAAACTCATTCTTTTTAAACTTTCGACTGTACTAAATAAGATTTTGAGATTCAGCAAGGATAGCACTATTCTTTTTTTGAAGAAATGTTTTAGGCATCATTATGTAATAGGTAATGAGTAAAATATAATTTACACATCCAGATATTTTGCTTTTACAAAAGCAATCATTAAAAAGTTCAAATGGAGTCTACCTTTGGACCTTTGATTTTTATCAAATGTTTAATTATTGTCTTTTGCTCATAAGAAAAATTTCGAAATAATATAGCATATAGTAAAATAAGTCAGACGAAGAGATTTTTTAAATTTTTTATATAATATTAATGTTATATCATTAATATTATGTTAAAAATTTAAAAAGCGTACTGGCACAAATGAAACGCGTCTTCTTCGTGAACTGGGAGCCCCGGGTTCGAGTCCCGGTCAGGACATGGATATTCTTCTGTGTTCTATCTGTAAGGTGTGATAATATGCCCCCCCCCTCATGTAAAAAGGGACTGAGCAAGCGAATGTGATAAATTTGTGTCATATTCATATGAGCTGGAAGTCAGACTTCTGCCCTCGAGTGCTCAGAATATCCATACCTTCAGAAGTTACTGCACTCACCCCTTCCCTTTCTGTAGTAAAATGGACACGAGATGATCCTCAATATTATATTATTACATGCAAGATAATCAATGAATTACTTAGATTTCAAATCCAGGATTTAATAGAAAATTTAAATATTATTTTTACAATCTCAGTTTTAGCTGATGGAAATACATACTGACGATTAATACGTTACTTTAAAAAACTTAGATAAATATCATTATATAATAAACAGTGAAGGCGAGAAAAATAATTCGCAAATCAAAAGGTTAATTTACTTATAAATAAAACTTGTAAATAGCAAGTTAGATTTCGAAAACAAATGATTAAATACAAATCTAAAATATATCATTAAAACATTTAATCGTTCTTTAATGCAGATAGGACGAGGAATTTTGCGAAGAACAGAGCAAGCATTTTACAAGTTAAAATATATACTTCTAGTGAATCTTTGACAAAGAACAGGCTGTATATTTTAAAATATTCATAACAAAATCTTCATAACTCGGGGGACAAATGCAAAACTAGCGAGAAGGAAAGGAATGGAACTTCAGACATTTCATATGATGTTTTTTTTCTTTGAAATGTAGAAGGGGATACTATTTCTTCAGCAACGTTTCAGATTCCAGTTGCATTTTTTTTTTACTACGCGTATATTTTTGGGAGAAAGACATATTCTATATAAATGCTACGGGATTATTTATTTCTTGGTGATAGAAAAATAGATTTCAAAAAATAAATTTCACATTTTATAATTATTTTTATTTTTATTCTAATTGTAAAGTATTTTAATTAAAAATAATAGAACCATCAATATCCCCTTAGTATAAACGCTGCTGTAACTCCCTTTTTATTAAAATATAATAACCGACTTTTGATGTATATATTCTTTTTATATATAATAACTTCGACTTTTGTTGTATATATTATTTTTATACATAATAACTTCGACTTTAGTTGTATATATTCTTTTTATATATAATAACTTCGACTTTAGTTGTATATATTCTTTTTACATATAATAACTTCGACTTCTGTTGTATATATTCTTTATATACAAAATAAAGATGAATAAATTGAATTTATTTATTTTCTTTCAAAATTTATCATGAAAAAAATTCTTATAATACAAGTTTATATAAATTAAATAACTATTGTGAGCATTCTACCTATCAGCATACTTAATTATTTACTGCTTACTGCTGTAAAAAAGGAATAAATTTCCCAAATTAAAGTAATTAAGAAAACGTTTGAGTTTTGAATGTCAGCATTTAAATTTAACTCCCTATAAATGAAAACATTACGATTACGTAATTCGTTGATTTTTTTCTATCTGATAATGTATATATATAAAAAGAAAATAATAATATATGCAGTCTACAACAGCTCTAATTTAGTACGGTTCTACAAATTATGTTCCATCTAGGTTCAGAATTGGTAACATACAATAGGTAAAGGGTGGCATTCCGCTTTAGTAACTTTTTTAATATCTAAAACATAGTTAGGGATTTTTAAATATAATGATAACAAATAAAACATTAATTCCTCTACATAATAAGTTATGAATTCTGTTTGCTGATTCTCTATAGGCAAGAATATTTGGCATAAATCTATCAAATTTGGAACATATACAATTTATATGATTCAAATATGCACATTGGTTCTATTAAATTGATATTTTAATTATTAAAATATGAAGTGAAATTTTGACACTTTTCTCCAAAGGTTTCTTAAAGTATTACAGCAAAAAAAAATGAATTTACATCATCTGTGAATTGAAAATAAAAATATTCTTTTAATGATACTATATTTTTTGATATTGTACTATTTTATACAATTTGTAATTTTTAATAATATTTTAGTACTATTGTAATTGTACTAAAGTATTGTACTTTGAGCTATTTTATACAATTTGTAATTTTTAATAATACTTTAGTTTTAAAAATATTTTTATAATATTATATTTAATTTTTGAAATGAAACCTAAATTATTCCCATCACTGCATCTCAGATTCTATGTATAGCTTTTTTCTATAGCTTATCACCAAAATACAAAGATTCTTCTTATATTTTGTATTTAAAAAAATGTGAATCAATATTTTAAATTCTCACAACGGAATTTTTTTGAATAAATTAATCTTTTACTTTTACAACAAACACGTGTCTAATTTCAACTCAAAAATATCGAAGTCAAAACCATTCGATAAAAACCAATTTTTATTCAGAAGACATATCGAGACTTAAAATTCATTTGCGATTCATTGCAGGAGGATAAATATCAATTTTTTCGAATGAAATTCAAATTATGAGGTAGCAAATATCAGGGGTTTGAAATTTGGACACGAAGCACTAACAACTATCATGAAAGATTCCATTTCGCCCACCAAGCACGTTTCATACAAGCGTGCTCATTTTACATTAGCATTGTCCTTTCCACAGCTCTAAAAAAAACTTTTGCTTCCCTTTTATGTACTCATCTTTCCTTCGCCAGCCTACGATCGAGAATACAATAAAATCCTATTATTTAAGCCTTCGAGAAATTCCGTATGCTTATTTTAGCCTTTTCTGATTTTTTTTTACTCTCTTCTATTTTAAATCTCTCTATTTTATTTTTTCTATCTTACTCTGCAGAAAATAAAAACGTGCTTAAGAGGACAAAGGAAAACTTTTATGCGTCGGATGCTATGTTATCAGAGCGCTAAAGAAAATAAAAAGTTTCAAAGCATTTTAGCAAAGATTCTTTGTGAGTATTATTTCTTTGTATTTTTGTTACGCATTTTAATGCACCCCCCCCAAATCTGCCCCAATTGCTGAGGAAGCTTAAAAATTTTCAATATTTTTTACCCTTTTATAGTATTGGCAGATTTTTCGGCTTTTTATTTTGTGAAAAGAGATGCAAAATAAGTTTCTTAATCGTGCTAATGTCTTCTTACATAGATTGTTACTCTAGCTTTTTCTACAAAGTATGAAATCAAATTTAGCAAAAGGTTAGTAAAAAGCTGCAGCCACATTGTTGGAATCAGATTTTTAAACTCTGAAATACGCTTAAAGATTTATTCATCGCGATTCCCCTAAGTGAAATGTTTTTCACACTTTTTTATCGATAAACATTGTTACGGAGATTTGAGACTATTACTCTTTGAATAAAGATCACTAAAGTAGATACAACTGCTCTATAATGCATTATAATCAAAGCTGAGGAAAATATCCTAAATTTAGATTATGCTAATATTAGATGAATGGAAATAAAAAGCACTATTTCGGATAGCACTATTCGATACTTTGTGCATTTAATTACTAAATCATCAATAATCTGCTAATGTTTTTAACACATCTTAGAAAAATAAAACTAATCACTTTGCCAATTGTGATGATTTAAAGTATCATCAACTTTAAAACTATAATCAAAAAATAAAAATATATGAAGCTTCAAAAATACGCATAGAGTAGAGAAACATGATATTTAATTAAAAAATATCTTACACAAAAATACATATGATTTTAAAACTTGCTCTTTAAGAAAAATAAAAATATACAAAGCTTCAAAAATACGTTTATAGTAGAGAAACATATTTATTTTTTAAAAAAAATCTTTAACAAAAATAGATATGGTTCTAAACCAGGGAAAAACCATAACCAGGGAAAAAATATATATTTTCACAAAGCAAAACTTACCATAAACTGGAACGATTAATCCGATTAAGAGACAATAAAATATGAATAGTTTATATTTCACATGTTGTGATTCAAATGCTGAAACGTTTGCGATGCAGTGCAAAATAAACAAACAGACGAAAGCAGATGCAAGTCCAAACGACTTTATTGAAACCGCTAAGCGCAGGACGCTTTTATTTATATTTTCTTTATGACAGCTGATATTTAAAAGAATGATTAAAAAATAAAATACAAAATGTTTAGGCTTTTGTCAACAATTTCCATTCTCTTTTACTTATGAGGAAGATATAAAGTAAATAATTTTCTGTATGCACCCTTTTAAGAATAAATTAGCCTAATGTGGTGATTGTTTGCTTCGTATGGAATAAAGATCATATTTGATTTCAGATAACATATGTGGATATAACTTCCTGTCCATAATTCTGCCAAATTATTAGACATTAAAAACGATTATTCAGCCAAATTTTGAGACGTGGTTTTAATTGCCTCATCCATATACGCTGTTTATTCTGTAAAAGAAAAGTTTGTGGTGAAGAATGCACAATATAAATGCACAATGCTTTAAAAACTTAAATATTCAGCTTAATTATCGTCTAGATTTCATGATATTGTAACTGTTTCTTATTAATTTAATAATTAAAATATCAATTTAAGTTTTAATAAGTATCAATTAACTGTAATTTTAATTTACTACAATTTATTACTATTAACTAAAAATATATTGAGATATCGTAATGTAAACTAAATTCAACTATCAACAAATTCTACAAATAAGTGTTAATACCATTAATAATTTAACTATCAATAAGTGTTTTCTATCATTTAATAAACTTAAATAATTGCATGATTCAAAAATAAAATTATTATTTATTTAAAGATGTTCACTTTTTTTTAAAAAAAATTAGTAATAAAACAGTTGCTTATAACATCATTTACTGAGGTGTAGTATTTAAAGTAAATCATTCAAATCTGAATTTAATATTTTGACAAAAAAAACCGCTTGATGAAATGGAAGGAATGATATATAATATATATATTATGATTTGTTCTGTCTGAATGTAAAGCATATCATAGATTTGATGTTTATATGTGTAAACATTTATTTATTCAGAAAAATGTAAATTGTGTTTAATGCCCAGATATATAACCAGTTTTTATAATTTTTCACAACAAATAGTTGGTTCTCGATTCACATTACAATGGATTTTAACAATTTTCCAAAGAATATTACTTGATCATTAGATATAATAAATTTGCGAAAAAAAATATTTTAGTGTAAGCACAACCAAAAAAAAAAAAAAAAGAACCGGGGGAAAATATAATTACATTTCTGGAGAGTCATAATTCATTAATATATATTTTATGTTTATTTAAATTAATAATCTGATATAAATTGAAACCAAAACATGTTTTTAGAATAACTCCTTTTCCAATTTATTTATAAAAATGAGAAAGGAACATATTTATTATAATCTTATAAAATCATTTTGTCAACATGATGATCTACTTATTTTATTCTTTCATTAAATAACATTAAATAGAATAATCGTTAAATAAAGTTATCTTGAAGGAATAGATATTCAATAATCAATAATTCATGTATTCATTAAATAATCTATCCATTCATTATAATCCTATTTAAGAACATTTGTTGAAAATTATCATTATTGATTGAATTTTATTTCAAAGCAACATTATTCAAATTAAGAAATGGAATAAGATTACTCCAGATTCGGTAATTTGTTACAGATATTGTAATCAAGTAATTCATGTTCAATATTTACTTGTTATCTAAATTTCTATATTTCGATGTGTAAAACTAATTAATCTAAAATCATTAGCATAATAGACTACTAATAATTCAAAGAATAAGAATGAAAAAATTCCCGCTTTTATATTGTTTTTTCATTAAAGTTCCGTGAACTCATATTCAAAATTTTATACTTCCAAATTTCGTACTTATTATATAAACTCCTTTATTTAATAAGGAAAATAATTTTGAAGTAAATATTTAATAAATATAATGCATGCCTTCAAGTTTGAGAATATTTTCTTAAGACAAAATACACACATTTTAATTTCCATACGGTTTTAACCATATAAACTATCTAACAAGCTATATAATGTGCACATTCCTTTGAGCTGAAGATTTGGAAAAGCCCTTTGTTAGGCTGCGTTCTTGCAGTATCATTTCATATCATGAGGTAAACAATCCATTTAAACGAGTGACATTTTCATCTAATTTCTTGACGCTTCATTATCGCATTTACAGCACCATCCATTTCCTTCGCCTTCATATGTGTTTTAATGGCAGTAATGTAACTGTTAGAAGCTGCCACAGCATATATACTGGCTAACTATTTAAATGCAAAAGAAAAAGACGGTATCAAATATTCTATGTTTACAACAGCATCGGGGTGTGGATTTTTTTGTTTGTTTTTAAATTATATTATAAGAAAAAAAGAGTAATTTGTTGATAAATATTTTATTTCCATCAAATGGAAACATCTACAGTAATTTCTCCTTAATACGTATATTATATAGTTACAAAACAAAGCACCGATACTTAGATTATATGACAGTTTCAAATCAACGTTGACAAACAGAATCGAATCGTATATCGACAATTATTAAACTGCTTATATATTACATTTTTTCGAAAAATTATTATTTACTTCGTATACTGGAATTTAATCATTTAATTTCTGTGATTTTAGAAGAAGGGCAATTATTTATGGAACACCATAAAGGATTTTTAAGCATTAATTACATTTTGTAAAATTATTTAACAACTCCATTTACATTCTTAATTTTTTTATGAGTTTATTTAGTTTCGCTTATTCTATGTTTATACAGATAGGACAATTTTAAATAAATTTTTGTACTAGAGTTCAGTGCGACAGTTTTGAAATTTTATATGTATGTATGCTCCTAACCATAACATACTGTCTGAATATTTCCAGAACTTAAATATATTTAAAATATAATCTTTATTAAATTTTAACTCTATAGGCTATTTATAAATTCAAAAAAAGTTATAATATTAAGATATAAATTATAAAAATAAATTATAAAATGAAAATATAAATATAAATGATAAATGATTTAAGCAGAAAAATTTGATATTTTATTGAACAGTTAAAAACCTGTGTTAAAGTTCATTAATTTTTACCCATCTTCTACACAATATATTACAATTTTAAATAACAAGAAAATGTGTCAATAAAAATATTGATGAAAATATTCTAATCATATTTATTTATTATAATTAATAACTGCAGAAAGCAGAAAGGCAAGGCAGACAATTCCATAAGTTTTAAAATTCAAAACTTCCATTATTAATTCATTGAAGACGACGTATACCACGCATTTTCTGAAAGTAATACTTGTTTCAGTTATTAACAAGTCTTTAACAATTTCAAGCAACTAACAATTACAATCGAAGCAGTGAATATTTCGAAGCTATTAAACATATCTGACTCTTTCATGAGGCCATCGATCAAACAAATTTGTTCGAGGACTTACTCCAAGCTGCAGTTGGAGAGGAAAGTTGGGGTCTCTCAACAAGAATTGGCTTTCAAAGTTTCTAAAGCTCATTCCTTCTACGAAAGTGAACCAACAGATGAGAGAGGTAAAAGATAATGACATGCGCAGATATGGCTCTGGTTTTCAAGGAGATGATTGATTATGCTTCAACTCCCACAGGAATCGTTACGCCAGTTTGGTCTTGTTATCAAGCAGAAATTGCAGTCCCTTCTGGAAATTTCAATAAGATAAATGCTTCGTTTGAGAGTGTGATCATTATCTTGGAGGGAAAAAAGTGGCGGCAACATGAATTCTTTATGCATTTCTTATGCGAAATGGAATAATCGAAAGAACTTGTTCTGCAAATATGTAGGAGGAGGAATGTTGAAATGATCATTTAAATGAATTTTCGCAGCAATTTCTAATTGTAATTTCTTTTATTTCTCACGTAATATTAATTTCAAATAAGCATTATGAAATGTATTTCTCAAAATTCACAAAATTAATGTAGATATATTGTTTTAACTTCATTCTCTAAGACTTTAATTTTATCCTAAATGAAATTATTGCTTATTTCTTATTTCGTCTTTCGATGCATCTAAATAAAAATATATCCGTATCAGTTTTATCTTCATACATATATGAAGAAAACTGGATGAATAACTAATTTACATACATTTTTAACTTTAAAATCTAAATTTATAAATCGCTAATTTTCAATATTTTTAACCATTAATTATGATTTTTTAATCTCATTTTCTCTCTGTTTTTATAAAAAATATTGATAATCACAATTTTAATTCAATTTATAATTGCAAGAGCAGGGTTTATTAAATATATTTACGGTTTTTTTTTTACTTCTGTTAAAAAGAATTTGCTTTTAACTAATGCATAATTAATAGAATGAAAAACGCCCAATACAATGTAAAAAGTGGATATCAATGATATTAAAATAACAGTTTAAATATAATTTAATGGACAGATAAAAATTAATCATAAATTAAACATAAACAAAAATTAAACATTTTATAAATTAAAATTAAAACATAAAGTGTACATTTTATAACATAAATTAAAATATAAATTTAATAAAATATAAATTTATAAATATAATGAATTGTAAATTTATAGATATAATAAATTGTAAATTTAAAAAATTAATAAATTTAATATTTAATAAACAAAGAAATTAATTTAGTGTTTCAAAAATTTAACTTAATGGCTCTATTTGAACTTCATTTGAAATAAGTGCCATTTTTTATTATATAATATGTATTATTAACTTTGTGAAGTTCTAAAAGAGTATTACATTACACTACTTAATCTATGGAAGGAAATAAGTTAGAGATGTTGATTAGATAATTTGTTAACGAACTTTCGCTTACTATGCTGATGTGAATTAAACTAATATTAAATATTAATATCTTCCACAAACTTTGATTATTGCTTAGTGTTAAATCATGAATTATTATATGATATATTTGAAATTTTGAACTGAACGAAAAATTATCGCTACTTTTTTTAATGCAAATCCCCCTCACTTATATCTAAATCATCAAATTATTTTAATGCAGACTAGCTTGAAATGTAGATGTATAGTGAAACGTAATTTCAAATATTAAATTACAGCTAAAGCAATATCTAAACAATTCTGCTGAAAGATGAGTAAAAAAAAATTCTTTTTTACATCCTAACTAAACTAAAGCAGGCTTATAGTTTATTTTTGGTATAGATTAATAATGCCGTTTGTAATATTAAAATCTTTTACCATCTTCCTTGAATATATTGTTTAAAAAATAATGTTTTTCACACAAGAGCGATAAGAAGATGCAGAATTCATTGTCTGTAAAAATGAGTTTTGAATATGCTCCACATAAGTTATAAATTCACAGCGAATTTTCTGTGCATAATTCGATAATTCATATAGCAGTGAATCTTTAGATTCGTGCTGCACCAAGAGAAAAGATGGTCTCTGAAGCTCAGCTAATAATGTAGCTTCTTCTCTGAACTCTAGTGACTGCCCGCCTTTAAGGCGAGTCTTAAATAGTTTCCCACAGAAGTGGGTGGAGCAACCATGAAAATCGCTTTCTCGCTCCATACAAGTCTAAAATTTTCTCCAATGTTCTTTAAGAACGATCTTTATTTCTTTGCTTCTACTACACATTGTAGTGTGTAGTAAAAATTGTTTTCTACCTCATTATGTCGCCAACGCATCAGTATCGCCAAAATAGTAAAACATGGCGATCTTTTGTTGTGAATTCTGTTAGAGCCGTATTTTCTCACTGACATGTGATTCCATTTTATACAATTAAACTATTTACAGATATTTACAATATTTACTCAACAATTTATAAGTATTTACAATATTTACATTTAATTTACACAAAAATTCGTAATGTTATTAAAAGCTAGCATTAATTATCATTTATGTTTTTGTTATTTAAACCCATCTTGTAACTATCGATAAAATAAATTTAATATGAATTCCTAAGAAAATATTATTAAATGTTTAATATCTTCTATCAAAATTTGTTCGAAAATACTGCTGAAGGATCAAAAGTAAAACAATCGATTACATTTTATCTATAACTAATCATTTTATTAATAACTATTCCCAACGTAATTCAGTGAAACTGTTTGGAAAGACTAATAATATAAATGATAATGCTTTTCAATAATTTTCTCTGTACTTATGATCATTGTTTGTGACCTTATGCAGGATGGCCATTTTGTTAGTAAGAAGGATTATAAGCTCATCAATATGATGATTCACCATTGAGGTCAATGGATTTTGTCATTTAACCATTATGCTACTTAATATCCACCCTATGATATCCCTCTCACATTTTTGTCCTAATGGAGATTTTGTTTTCAGAGACAACACGTCCTGGTAAATAGATGGAATCTCCGCTTGTAATGAAGATGTAAGAGAACGACCCTAACATGCCCATTACAGAAATGATATCGTTTATTCTGTAAATAGTCCTCTATTTTTGCTGGAAATGAAATTGATTCGAGAATTGCATTCTTTCTTATCAATGAAAATAAAAGGATTATTTTTATTTTCCGAGAGGCTCCGAGGATTAAATTGTTGTTTTGAAAAAGATAAAAGCAATTTAATGTTTTTAATACAGCTTTTTTGTTACAGTATGCATTAACATACAAAGACATTATATCATAATGAAGAAATTAATTTTAGAACAAACTACTGAATAAATATGCTTCGATGAATAAATATTTTTGGAATTTTTCGTTTCCTTGTCTGTAAATGTGAGCAGGAAAAAATACCAGGATTAATTGTAAACGCATGATAAAGCCTTAACGTATACGTGCAACACTACACAATCAAATGAATAATGTATGTACTTACAATTAAAATAAATGCCAGTGTATGTTGTCATTCCACTGGAAAAACAGTTAAATCTTGATATCTCAATTAGATTCAAAATAACTTTGGATGATGAGAATATGCTCCTAAGAGTTATTTTTAAAAATTTTAATCAATAAAAATTTAGATTTTGATGTTTTCTCGAAACAATTTCAGAAATTTTTCTCACCCAAAAAATTATTTTTGAACCATTTTAAAGTTCAAACGTAATGTTTTCTATAAGGCTAAATACAATTATTGTAGAATCCTTTAGACTTAATTTAATTAAGTTTCAAATATATTTTTAAGGATATTTGGAAACAATGTTTTCAGTGCTGTGAATGACAAAGCAACAAATGCGTGACAAAGTTTTTTGGATCGTTTGCAGTACTAAAGTGACTCATTCAATTAAACAATTAAAACGAATAAAAATATAATTTAGCTTACACGAGCACGTGGTGCTTGGTAGTTCAAGAAATTATGTTCTGGCATGATGCATTAAAATATGCGTAGAAGATTTCATTTTAATTTTAATTTTTAATTATAAAAAGGCATATATTCAATGTTTATTTTTAAGTATAAATATTCATATACTAATACTTAAAATTAATATATTACGCTAATACTAAATATATATTATAGATGAAAATATATTTATTTATAGTATAAAATACAATAAGAGAATCGTATAATATATATTTTAATATATATGAAATAGTTTTAAGTATACTTATATAATACTAAGTATAAATATTATATATTATATAATTATATTATACTTATTGCATTATATAAAAATAAGAGAAATATATAAATAATTATATATATTTTTGTTTTTTTATATATTTTTCATTCAATTTAAGCTAATCAGTAAATAGTAAATATGACAAAAATAATAAATAAATAAAACATTTAATCTACATGATCTTAATTTACCATAGTTTTATCATCTATTCAATTGGACCGCATGTGTTCCAAACGATGCTATGTGCATACTAGTTATACGATATTATATTGCTATGCTCTCCAATGTCCTTATGAAATGGATCCCGAAAGTACGAATGGATTGTTCAAGATATCTACCGATGCGCTTCTAATAAGGGAGATACATATATCTCATAGTTACATATAATATTCTAATGGGCACTGACATCGGTAGGTCGCTTTTGAGACCTATACATTCCCGAACAATTCCCCCTCTGCAGTTGATTCAATTGATATTTCCAACTGTACATATGAGAAGGGGATTACATTGACGTCCTTTCAAAACTAGTTTTGTATAGTTAGTTATTGTTTCTTAATATTTGTCGCAAAGAATAAGAATAAAACATTAGATTATAATTATTTAAACTAAGCACATTGATTTTATAAAATGCAACATAAGGATGTGTTTGAAATATATAAGTAAATGAATGTTTTGAAATTTAACGTTGAATAATTAATTTTTGTCAAAATCAATCAATTAATTTATTAAAAGTCGATGATTGAATAAATATATTTCATTAAAACTTGAGGATTTTAAATAATTATGTGAGTTTATTTCTAAAATTCATTAATTTTTAATGATATATTTTTTATTATCTTTTGTCTATAATCTTTTAGTTAAAAACAGGCAAATATCAGTACTTAAGGTAGATTGGATTGTTTTAATTTTCATATTTGAAATGAAAATAATACATAGGAAAACTGATGGAAATTACTGTAAAGGGGTAGAGTTAATTAATAAATTAATTTAGGTCTAATAAGCAATATTTAAAATAATATAAGAATAGGCTTACAAAATATATAAGCCTTTTCCCATTTCTTACGAAAAATTGAATGGGGGGGGGGGGAGAAATTACAATTTCGGTCAAAATCTGTTTCCTGATACCTCGATTGACTTTTTATTAAAATATTTATTAATGTTTAGATAAAATACATATTTTATAAGACTAAATTCTTAAGATGTATGGGAGTTGTAAAACTTTTTAGAATCAGTAAAAAATAAGTATTGTATATTAAAAAGTATTATTTCAAAATAGTTTTAAATTTTTTTACCTTATTTGCATACCTTAAATACGTCAATTTACTTTTGATTTTTTAAAATAATTTTATAGAAACAGAAATAAATTTTCCAAATATAAATTTTATTTTTAGCCTTATGAATGAAAATCAAATGCACGTGTACATGAAGTAGCTGAGAATAAAAAAATGAATGTCTTTTGTTTCAAATATTACCCTCCGAAACAAATTAATTAATTAATTTTCTAATCTCGCGTCACTCTCATCAAAAGATCAAACATGAATATTCGAAATAACGTTAAAAAGAAAAATCTATTCCGCATTCTATTCTCGAAGGCAAAGAGCCAAAAATTCGAACCGCACGATGTTACTTCAGCAACAAATAAATCTTTGGTGCAATTATAATTCGAGCGAGAGACTAAACAAGAAAAGAATTCAATGCAGATGTTCCCTGCTTTCCTAGCATAAATACCAACACCTCCAATATATCCCAGATAATCTTAAAATAACGATAACATGCAAACGATTTAATTACTTCTCTTCTACCCCTTTGCCTTCCCCCCGTTTCGAAAGACACATTCTCCCGAAATGACTTATGTTTTGATATTTCATACAAACAGATGGGTTTTATTGTTTTTACTCCTGCAGTAATATCGTTTGGCGTCACAACGTTATTTGTATTATTTAAATGACAGCAATGAGGGATTTAGCAAGGCCTTATGGGTAACACCTTTCTAAATGTTTATGTCACAGGATTAGGAGAAGGAGACCCGTTCTGATTTGTGAACATTACTCTTTCAAGTCATAAAACAAATAAAATTTATGTCGGCGTAATTTTTATCTCTGCGAATGTGTGGGTGGAAAAATTCATTTGCAAAGCGCCTTAGTATATTTAGGTGCTCTTTAGAGAAATCTCGAATATACTTTTGGAATTTAATCTGTAATCGTTAAGAAATGTATTGCCTTCGCTTAAACACAATGCAATTAAATTTAATTTAGAACTGCACGGTAAGATAATCAGAATCACATTTTATTAAAAATTGCAGGCTGTTGTTATGTCAAAAATTTCCAATTAAATTCTTAGTCAAAATTCTGACAGGCAAAGCATGACATTTCGTAATATGCCTGTAGACTTTTACTTAATAAATCAGAAAAATCTGAATTTATATAGAGTGTTGTCTGGAAGGTTTCTATTGAAGTTATTTGGATATTTCCTTTCGTCTTTCAAAACTGGTACAAGCTATGTTGCTAGATGCAAGTATTTAACGTGATGTTAATAGAGAGTTAAATTTATTAATATCGTTGAACATAAAGACAGTACTTTAAAAAATGTTTTATATGGCTTTTTATATTGTTGGTCAAATTTAATGAATCTTATAATCTATAAGAAATAACGAAAACATTCATTTTAACTTATTTAAATAAAAACTCATTTTTAATAATTTCAACAATAGTCTCATGAAAAATAAGTCAATCAGTGGTTTCGCTTACTACAATTGACCTAAAAAATTCAAAATCATCCAATCAGTGGACTATATTTTCTTAAGATAAACTCTAATTGGTCTAAAATAATAAATTTTAAATCTCCGTAATAAAATATAGAATGGTGGTTGCAGATTTAAACTTTATTATTTAAAATATTAGTGAACCAAAACTTCCACATATATTATGAATAATGTTCAGGCCGGCTTTCTGACACAGAGGTAGCGCATCTTCCACGTGTTCTGGGAATCCCCGGTTCTGGCTTGGTTGTTCTTATAAGTTCTATCTGTAAGATTTGAGAAAGTAACCCCTGTGGGGCTGTGCAAGCGTGTGGGTGTGTGTTTCATCCTCATATGAGCTAGAAACTGAACAATATAATGGAATATAATTTTTATCAGCATATTCATTGATGGAAATTACACAAAATATAATTTCTTATATTATTTTAAAGTAATTAATTATCTGACTCCATGTAAATGCTTTCTGAATAACCATAACAGCTAGGAATGTCATTTTGGAATATGATCGAGGTGAAATTTGCTATATATTTTGATATTTGCCAAGAGATAACTTTTATAATTATTTATATTAGTTTTATTAACTCAAGGATTTGAAATTTAATTTTGGTATTCTTTTTAACTGTTTAAATAAATTAAATTGTGATTCATTAATTAAAATACTTGGATATCAGAATATTTATCGTCAACAAAATTAGATCTTCAATATTTATAAAATCTCTTTTTTTTTAACCTGCGCAGTAAAAAAAGAAAGATTCTACTTTTAAAAAAAACCTAAATGTTTCTTTTCTTTTCTAAAAACGTATTTAATTTTAATTTTTAATTTAATAATTTATGAATAGTGTTAATATTTCATCTAAATAAGATGACACATTATCAATATTCAATATTTTTATAAGGGAAATTATTACAGATAAAATGCTAAAGATGACTTGAATTATTACAAAATGATTTTAACATTTTAAAATGAATTAATTTCACATTCCATTTTATGAGCGTAAATGAATATTGTATAGAAAGATGAATATTGTATACAGATTTTTTACAGAATTTAGAGTATGCTCTTTTCAAAAACAACAGATGATTAATTTACATAACAAAAACTAATTATAGGGAAGAATCATAAAAAGTTTTATTTCCCAGATTGTTATTACATCGATATTAATTAACCAGTTAACTGCAAAACGTATGTTTTAAAATTTCCCAAATAGTCCTTTTAATAGTGAAGTGATGACACAAAACAAAGGATTAAACAATAAATTTTATAGAAAAAGCATTTTAAAATGAAAAAAATTTCATTTTTATGAGATAAAAAGTTACACATCAACCTCTCCAAAATAAAGATTTTGATTGACGTATATGCACATGGAACACAACAAATATTAATAAATTTGGGCTAGAAATCAATACTTATTGGCATGCCATTAATTAAGAAAAACAGTCATTATTTTCTCTACGTAATGGTTGATACATTCAACTTATAGAACCAAATTCTTATCCAAATATCATCTGAATAAAATAATTAGTACTTTATGTTAAAGTTTTCTGAAAAAAAAAGCAAAAATAAAGCCAATTTTATGAATTGTCATTTACTAATATTAAGAGCATCATTAAATATTTTTAGTAAGCTATACTAATTTCTTGACATACGAGAATATACCTCTTTGTTTAAGATCTCAATCATGATGATATTTTTTTAAAAAAAATAAACTTAATTATCCTAATCTTTACATTTGGTTTGTTAAATTTGGTCTTTAAATTTGATTTTCTTCTTAATGTTTTTAGTTGATTTCTCCTATGAACCTTGGTCAATTGTTCAATAGAAGAAATCTATAAATTAAAAAACTTTTATAAGTATAAAATATCTATAAATATAATATCAATCTTAATATAAAATCTAAAGAGCTCAGAACTATATATATTAAACTTTTTCTTCTATAGGAAATAATCCGGAATAGATGCAAGCGGAGTGGCTCATATAGAGTATTTGAAACTATAGTTTCAAAATGCTTTAAAGCAAATATTCTGAAGAAACCCAAACACTATAAAGTCTACATTGATTTTTTTAAAACCAAAAACCTACATTTTTATCAAGTATTCAAGAATGTATGTCAGCAGCACTTGAGATAGCAGCTCTCATCAATCATTTATGACTCGATGCAATTTGTGTGAGTGGTCTCTCTCAAGTACTATTCCAACACACTTTTTTTTCACAGATTCGATAACAATTGAATGGCTCGGGAGATTTTTATAATATATGTTCCGAATCTGGTAAGTTTAGTTTAAGTGTATGAGGTACAATATTTTAGAAGCCATAGAGTAAAAATATTTCATCGAATTGCTGTGCTCCAGATAATTTATTTTTAAATCAGCTTTTGGATGCATTTATTATGAAATAAAGTTAAAATTTCCATGTACAGAAATTAGAGATTTTCTCAAATATTGTTTTTTAACTACAAATACAAAGACGTGTTAAAGCGACCAGGGTCTTTTAAAACTATTTTTTGAAATGTTCCCCTTAGCAATTTGAAATTTTTTAGGCATTAAGAGTAACACTATAGGTAATAACACACATAATTTTAAAGCATTAAATTAATTGATTTATGAATAGGGAGTGTAATATAATGTAATATTAAAGATAAATAACGTCAATGAAAAATGTTCCTTGCGCTCCAAAATGTTCAAAAGCACTCGAATTTACTTATTTACTCTAATATTTTTGAAACAAAATATAGGATTAATCTTGAAGTTTGAGAACGAAATATCAAAATTAATCAATATAATAACTAAAAATTACTGATTTTTTTAAATATTTTAAGTGGTTTGGCGTTATTACATTGAGTTCGAAATACCAAAATTAACCAAACTTCAAAATTAATCCCGATTTTTGTTTCAAAAGGGTTAGAGTAAGTACTAATAAAGATTCGAGTGCTTTCGAACAAATTTGGAACGCATGGAGCTTTTTTCATTAACGTTATTTATCACTAATATTATATTATATTATATTACCCCCCCCTAATTCATAAATAAATTAATTTAATACTTTAATATTTTGTGTGTTATCTCCTTTAGTGTTACTCTTAATGTCAAAGGTAAAAATTGCAAACAGTCATTTTAAAAGTTCCCGGTCCCGTTAAAAATCTTTAAATTTTTTCTTAAATTTATTCTCAAACATCGTTTCTTTATAAATCATGAAAATATTTTGAGAGTTCTGCAATTTGCTAAAATAAAAAAAAATGATGATTCTGAAATTTTTTTCGACAATACTAATACATTGATGAAAGTATTAACACTATTAGAATTCTTTTATATGGCAAGGAATAATTGATAAGAATTAGGAATGATCGATTAAAGATTAAAGAATCGTCTCTTCAACAGAGTCCCATATCATTTATTTGGACAAGGAATGACAAAAGAGAAATAATTTGAATTTTCGAAAGATAAATAAATAAACACTTTAGTTCGCATTTTAAAGACTATTTCTTGCACGATAATAATCGACGCAGGCTGCATTTCAAATATTTCAATTTAAATAGCGACCACAAAATTTTAAAAAATAGATTCGACAACATTAAATATTGTTGTAGAAAAATCTGTTTGGTAGATGCGATGGGGAAAAAGCAACAGATTTAATAATGTATCAAGGCATTTTATCTCTCACGAAAACACGAGTAAACATTATCAAAACAAATCCCTGGCAAAAGCAAAGATAGCACTTATAGTGAACAGTAGTAAACAAAGGACAATTCTTTATCCAACGACTGTAACAGTACATAGCGCTCAGAAGGAAAACACTGGAGATCAAGACTATTTAGAGAGACTTCGCTAAATTAACAAACTACTCAGTTGTATCTCTGGGTTTCTAATAGTTTTCTTGGCGATCATACCATAGCTCTTGAACAAGATAGCTCCAAAAATCCGAAACTTTCTGTAACGTTTGTTTTTGTATCCAAACTCGCCAAATTTGATGTCAAGTTCGAAATATTTCACCCAAATGAACCTGTTTGGAATTTATGACCCTATTTTCATTCCGTATAGGCTAGATATATGTGTAAATCCTTACTTTTAAACTGACTACGCAAGGAAGTAGTTTTATAAATTCGTTCTCTTCTCTTAATATGCATTATAATAAATCTCCCAATTCATAATTTTTATAAAAAAGAAACAGTTTTATTTGTGATAACTTTATTTTTATGTTGGTGGATACATGAAAATATGGTAGTTTAGCAAATTAAAAAGAAGCTAGAATTGCAAATAATCTGAAATTTACTTTTTTATTTAGAAATGTTGAATATTTCATAATAATCGTTAAAGGAAACTTTCAAGAATATATAATAATAGCTGTAACTTAAAAAGAAGATCATGTTTTCTCAGAAAGTTAAATCAAAACAGAGGAAGCGATTGAATTAAAAGAAATAAACAAATAAAGAGAGATATGTAATACAAAAATCTATTTTAAGGCAATTTTGTGTTATTTATTTATTAGTGATTGTGTCTATAGCATACAGGTTGATTTTTCCTTTGTTAAAAATGGTTTTAATTACATTTAATCAATAATTTAATGGTATAACTATTACAACTGCCAATGATTTTAATTTAATCAATATTTTCTCTCTATAATTCTTTCATAATTTTTTTTGGTAACTGTGTTTCTATTTTCCTATCATGATTGATTATTATAGATGTTTAGCACCATATAAATATGAAAAAAAAACAATTATTTTATTCCTAATTTGGTGTCATATTTATATTTTGACCTAATGAATTAAACAACAATCTTCTAATCGCCATTACTACTGTAAATAATTAAATGCAAGAACTCGTTTGAAAACTTAAAACAGTTATTTTTTCAATAATTGAGTTTATGTTTATTTATTTTCTGGCATTTATATGAATTTTAATATCCATAAAAGACACAAAAATAAGAATTTTACAATGATCATTTCTACTTTGTATTTAATTATGAAGTGCGTATTTTTCTATAGCTTTAACAAACCAGGATTTCGTTATCAGTGGAATTAGATATTTTTACATTAAAAAAAAATCTGATTCATATTATAACCTATTTAATGCCTTATTTGTATTTTGACCTACTGAGAAAAAAATGCACCTAATCGTCATTACCGCGGTAAGTAATTAAATGCAAGCATGCATTTGGAATCTCCATCCAATTGTAGAATCTGCTGTTGCTCGCATTACAGAAATATACACTCCTCAAATTACTTCCCCCCGATTAAGCCATCAGCTGGGGAACTTGTTGGCAATGATGAATTCCGATCATTATGTCGGTGGGGGGTGTCGATTTAGCGAAATAGCGATGGCAATTAAGGTCGAACAACGCGCATGCTAATGATGAGGAGTTACAGCACATAATTTGCGATTTGATGCAATTAAAGCATGTTGCTCGAGCGACGGGCCAAATCAACGGCTTTTATCTTTGATGGAATTTCTCAAATGAGGCAACAAATTTCCACCCCTCCCCCTCAAGATCAAATTAAATGCGGGTTCGGATGAACGGAAAAGAGCAGTGGTTACCTTTTACTAATTTTGGCGGTATTAGGATTTCGCTGGCGAAATTTCTGTTTGCTACCCTCGGATTGAATAAAATTATCTCATTAAAACACAGTTGGACTTCATTTTGGATAAGCATAAAAGTAACATCACTCGTGTGTGAGGTTTCTAATAAGTTTCAGTAATGGCTGTTAATATTGGTGGCTGATTTGTGGCCTTGACAGACTCGATACATTAAAGGAAATGAGTCGATAATATAAAGAATGTTTAATCTAAACCTCTGGCTTCAAGATACTTAATGTATGTGAAGTTTCAAAAGTATCAAATGAACTTCAGAAGTGAGTTTTAAAAAAAATACGGTAAAATCAGTTAAACTTTATGAAAGTAACTTTCTCTCTTTATTATTATTATTATTATTATTAGTAATATTTCACAAATGTCACATTTACATTCAAATTAAAAGCATCTTTTACGAAGAAGCACCAAACATGGACATACTGAAATGGCCATGCAAAACTAAATCTGAGATAGTGTAACCTTTAACAAGTATAGAAATATGATTTTTTAATCTTTAATTTCTTTTACGTAAAAGATGCGTTTAATTTGAATAGAAATATGATTATTTGTGAAATAATAATGTGATATTATATTTGCGGAAACGGCTTGTAAAATTTGACTTTTTTGTTAAGGCGGCCAGGGATCTTTACAATGTTTTTTTGCAATTTTCTCCTTAGCAATTTAACATTTTATTGGCTTAAGAATAACAATATAGGGGGATGACACACAAAACTTTAAAGCATTATATAAATTTATTTATGAATTAGGGAGGTTAATATAACATTTAATAGCGATAAATAACGTTAAAGAAAAATGTTTCATGCGTTCCAAATTTGTTCGAGAGCACTCCAATTTTTATTATTACTTTCTCTAATCCTTTTGAAACAAAATTTGGGATTGATTTTGAAATTTGAGTACGAATTATCAAATATTAACCAATGTAATAAGTCAAAACTATTAGAAATTAAAAAAACAGTAGTTTTAAGTCATTATATTGGTTAATTTTGATATTTCGTACTCAAATTTCAACATTAGCTCCAACTTTTTGTTTCAAAAGGGTTAGAGAAAGTAATAATAAAAATTGGAGTGCTCTCGAACAAATTTCGAACACTGGAAAATTTTAAATTAACGTTATTTATCGTTATGAAATATTATATTAACCCCCTTAACTCATAAATAAATTTATATAATGCTTTAAAATTTTGCTTTATAATATATGCTTTAAAATTTTGTGTATCATCTCCTATAGTGTTACTCTTAATATTTGTAAAATTTTAAATTCCTAAGATTAAACTTACAAAAAATCATTGTAAAGGTCCCTGGTTGCCTTAAAAAAATCCAAATTAGAATGTGAAAATTATGTATTCTGTAATCTTTGCCAGTAAATTGTATAGTGTTTCACATATTTTCATTTGGTTTCAAAGTTTTATTTGATAAATTGCAAAATCACATTTCTTTCATTTTTTTTGTTATTATGTTATATAACACTTGTAATCTGGATAAAAAAGTTTTTTGGTAAACGATTTCTTTTCACCTATTTCATGATTACATATAAGATTAAATAAATGGATTTTAAATGATAAATAAAACTTCAAACATCTTATTGCTTTTTCTAACCAATGCCTTTAACTGTATTCAGTACAAAAAAATACGATAAATATTTATTTTTGAGTCCATTATTCATAAAAATTACTGTGCATATAGATATAAGCAAATTTTTCCATCTAGAACTTCTTTTTACTAAAAAATAATTTTAAAAAATAACATACCAATTTATAGTTTCTTGGTACTTTTGACGTAAAAGCAGTTTTTACTCAAGTAATTCATTTTTTTTTCTGTTTAAAGTAATAACAAAGCTTTTTCCAAATATAACTACTGAAAAATGGCATACTTAAAGATGATTAATGAGTAATTATTAACTTTTTTATTTCCTTAGCTCTTTCAAAATTAATGAGAATAAATCTGAATTATTCTCAAATGAAACAATTTTTACCTTCGAAAAATTGAAACAATTAATAACTGAGAAAACAAAATACTTTCTGTGAAAAATTCTTTGGACCAAAAAATCATTATGCATTTGATTCACAATTTATATCAACATATTAATAAACTCAATCGATGCTGTATAATGTTTCAATCATCGACTACAAGATCTTGCACAAACAAAAGGGTTTTAAGGAATGGGGGATTTAGAAAGTAACGAGTTGAGTGAATCTCTTGCTGCTGGCGAGCACTGTTGAACCTAGGAGGGAAACGACTGAATTTCTTCTGCCTTGATTTCGCTAATTGAAAATCGAAAAGCAAACACTTGAAGACAGACTTCTATCAAAGTAATACTGCAAGCCAATCTAAATGTTTTGATTTCTGCGAGCAGTTCTTTTTAATTAAAAAAAAGGCCGAGCTTGTTACTTCTGTTGAATTTAATTAGTTTCTTACTCAACGCGTTTTTAAATTAATACTCAAATTATAATATTAATTCAGCACCGTCCTGGAAAGTGAGTATTTGTCATTTTAATTTAAGGTACTGAATGTTTTAAAAATTTTCTATCAGGATTACAAATATTTAATGCCGTCTTCCTAAGTAATAAAGAGCTGCTTTTTGTATGTGTCCGCATTCGGATAAAATCTCTTGACTTGTTTAAATTTTTGAAAATAGTGACATAGTATATTTTCGTTCCCAAATCTCGTTCGAATTGAAATTAAGAATCAAAAGGAAGTAAGTGCATTACTTGAACTGGGTGAGTTTCATTTATTTCTAATATCATTAACGAAGAAATTTCTTCAACATCCAAAGGGAATAAGAAATTTGAATTAAAAAAAGGATTCCTCTCTTTCAATGAGACCTTCCTTAGTTAACAAGTGTAAATAATCCCCAAAATTTTTATTATAGATGTTACTAAAGACATCTAAGTAATAAAGATGCTACCTCCTCTATTTCACATAATATGGGGGTGCTTAAGTATGTTATAAATCCTTTAAATGGTGTTATTCAACAAAAGTTATAAAATATAAATCTTTGGCATGAATCTAACTTTATCTTATTATTATAGCGTTCGAACTTTAATGATTAAACGTTGGTCTATGATTCATTCACATGAATTCGAAATAAATAATGCATTTACAGTGCCTTTTTTTCAATGCGATTATGCATTTCAAACGTCTTACAAAAGCGATTGAAATAGAACTGAAAATTGAAGGCGATCAGGGACCTTTAAAAAAGACTTTTTACAATTTTCCCCTTAGCAATTTGAAATTTAAGATGCACTAAGCGTAACACTATAGAAGATGGCTCACAAAATTTTAAAGCATTATGTTAATTTATTTATGAATTAGGCGGGATAATATAATATTTAATAGCGATAAAAAACGTTAATGAAAAATGCTCCATGCGCTCCGAATTTTTTCGAAAGCACTCCAATTGATATTATTACTTATTCTAACCCTTTTGAAACAAAAGTTGTTATTAATCTTCAATTTTGAGTACGAAATTGCAAAATTAACCAATATAATAACTTAAAACTTGTATTTTTTTTAAAAAAAAGTTTAAGTAGTTTTGAGATATTATATTAGTTAATTTTGATATTTCGTACTCAAAATTCAATATTAATCTCAACTTTTGTTTCAAAAAGGTCAGAATAAGTGCTTTCAAAAAATTTGGAGAACATAGAACATTCTACATTAACATTATTTATCGCTATTAAATACTATATTATTCCGCCTAATTCATAAATAAATTAACATAATGCTTTAAAATTTTGTGAGCCATCTTCTATAGTGTTACTCTTAGTGCATGTAAAATATCAAATTGCAAAGATGAAAATTGGAAAAAATCATTTTAAAATTCCGTGGTCGCCTTAAACACACATTCAAGCTCAAAATTTTATATATAACTAAAATCCACACTGACATAGTCATTGCAGGTTTTAAGTTGTTCTATTTACATATATATGGAAGACAAGACAAATAGATTGTAAATTTCTAATAAGTTTTTCTTTAAATGAATGTATGAAAAGAATATTCATGAGAATTTACAGTTAAGATACTAGACCTATTTATCGATGTCACTTGTCTATCTTTTTACACGAGTCTTTCTTTTCAATCGAGCTCATTTAGCATGATTTGAGTAAATTCTATTATTAAAAGCGTTATGTATGTATAAATATATATATTATAAACTATATTAACAATATTTAGTTCCAATTATGGTACTTTATTCAGAATTTTTTTTTTCGAAATTGCGTTTAAAGACTATTTAATGTCAAATTAAATAAACGTAATAAACTAAATATGAATGATTTGCTTAAATTTATTTTTTAATGTTTCATTCTTATCTGAAATTTTTAATGCTTTAATATATTGTTACTTCAACTGAAAGTAAATTTTTCAGAAATTTAATAAATAAAAGCTGAAAACGTTAATCGAGATTATTCCAAATGCCTAATAAAAATGCCCCTGTCCATTGATAAACCATTTGTCATTAAGTTAAAAGTATAAAAAATTATGTCCTACATTTACTTTTAGATTGCGCATTTTTTCAAACAAAAAGTTACACATTTCTAATGTAATTGAACCGAATATAATTGAAGACTCGAATACAATAGATCAGCTTCAGAAAAAAAAAGTGTTTGTAATTATAAAAGCCTGAAAGCTTATATAAAAAAGTTTTTTTTGTCTTAATTGTACTTAATAAACTGTACATAAGCTAATTGGATAAATATTTTAAAGAAATTTATAGTAAGATGGTAAAATTACAGAAATTACAGTTTGAAACCAGATTAGCATCAATATATCTCTTAAGAGTTCCTCTTCCTCAAAACATAACAGACCAGAAGAGCTAGAGGTGAAAGCAACTGGCTTGGTGAACTCACCCCTCATAGCATCTCAATTCCACCCAAATCTCATTGGAAGAAGGAATAATTATATCTCAAATGAGCAATATCAATATCTTCACAGATGGTTCAAAAACACAACATGGAGTTGGAGCTGCGTTTTGTGTCCTGATAAATGATTCCTGGTCCTACCAATGCTTTGTCAAACTTAATGACAGTAATACCGTTTTTCAAGCTGAACTCACTGAACTACATGAAGCAGTAAAATATGCCTCTCAGTCTGCAAACAACAACACTTTTTAAAATACATGTTGACATTAGACAATAGAGATACAATTGACAATATTTTGGCATCTTCTAATTCAAAGAGTACAAGCCAAATAGCAAGAGAAATTTTTTGTATCTTGCTTACAAATCCAGCAATACAGATCTCATGGGTTAAAGCGCATGCAGAAAATTTAGACAACGAAAAAGCAGACCAACTAGCAAAGGATGCAACGCGAAATAGGCAACATTATATTCAAACAAAACTTCCCAAACCATATGTAAAAGACATGCTAGAGGAATGGCAAGGATATTGGAGCAATGGTGACACAGGCAGGAAAGTTTTCAATATTCTGCCTTCGGTCAACCTTTATCATATAAACTGGATCAGAGAGGATATTATTTTCTTCTCAAATAGTAACTTTTCTTGCCTACCTTAAGAGGTGCAAGCTTTCTGAGAGTGACCAGTGCAGTTGTGGTGGGACTGACACGGCACTTCATTATGTCACGGATTGTATCCTCGCAATCTCTTGGCATATGAAGAAACTATCAACAAGCCATGAACTGGAATGGCTGAAAAGAGTCTCCAGAAATCGTTTATCCAGACAAAGAAATCCATAGCAGAATTAAATTTACAAGTGGAAATAGAAATCTATTCTCATCGACCTAGTCCTCAACAAGTCTCATACTCACAAAGAATGAGGATAAAAACAAGAAGTTTCCTTCACTACAATCAAGCAGAGTTTCCCTTCGCTCTAACTAGCCAAATTATTCTCTATCTCCCTTTAATATCTGCAACGATACCTAGTGTGTCATAAAATTAAATGAACACATAATGCATGTATATCATAACACATGTTATATTTCAGCCTATAATAGTTTTAAACCATTTTTCAAAGAAGAAAATCTCTGTAAACGGCTTTTCTCATTATCATATCTCAAATTCCTGTACATTCTGTAAATAGTTTTGTTTTTATTTTTTATTACTCAAAATAAAATTCCCTTAACATGCCCACCAAACCTTGAAGTGGCCAGAATGGTCACAGATACCGGGGGTTGAGACGGCGTTCTTTTTCCATTTTATATATACCTATCAACTATAAAATCTAAAGGAAAAGTTTATTCTTCAGCATAGAAAGGAAAAAAGTTAGAAAGTAAATTTTTATCATTAATGGATATTTCCAAATGACCTTATTGCATCAATTTCAATTACATGAATTATTTAATTCACTTATTTTAAAATTAGATATTGTGTCCATTTAGTTAGAAACAATATGAATGTAAAATATTCCGGTTTAACTGTATCATACAGGGGAAAATTGCATACATTTGATAAAAATCGTATTGCTAAAAGCACAGTGGTCTTAATATAACAAAACATATTTTTTTTGTTACCAAACTCTCTTTCATCAAGAGATTGATTCCTAGTAGTATGCCTATAAACTCTGTTAAAAAGTTTATTCTTCCGCATAAAGAGAAAAAAAGTTACAATGAAAGTAATTTTTTTTCATTAATAGAAATTTCCAAAAGACCTTATTGAATCAATTCAATTGCATAGATTATTTAATTAACCTATTTTTAAATTAGATATCGTGTCCATTTAGTTTGATACAATATGAATGTAAAATAGTTCGGTTTAACTATATAATCCAGTTTAACTATATCATACAGAGGGAAATTGCGTACATTTGCTAAAAACGCACTGGCCTTAATATAATAAAACATATTTTTTTGCATACATTTGCTAAAAATCGCTTTGCTAAAAACACACTTGCCTTAATATAATAAAACATATTTTTTTGCAAACATTTGCTAAAGATCGCTTTTCTAAAAACGCACTGGCCTTAATATAACAAAACATATTTTTTCATACATTTGCTAAAAATCGCTTTGTTAAAAACACACTGGCCTTAATATAATAAAACATATTTTTTGCAAACATTTGCAAAAGATCGCTTTTCTAAAAACACACTGGCCTTAATATAATAAAACATATTTTTTTATTACCAAGCTCTCTTTTATCAAGAGATCGATTCCCAGTAGTATGTTGTTAAACTCTGTTGAAAAAGTTCTTCCGCATAAAGAGAAAAAAAAAGTTACAATGAAAGTGAGATTTTGTCATTAACGGAAATTTCCAAGAGAGTTGATTGCAACCACTTTAATTTAAAGCCCCGCGTCCTGTCGGGCAGAATTCTTAGCAGAAAGGGGGCACTCGGTCGAAAATTTTCCGACGATTCGCTGCACTTTCCGAACAACTCTCCCTTACTCTTTATTTGCATACCAATTGTACGAAGCGTCAGGAATTAAAGTGTGATTCTTGTTTCTTGTTTGCCGGCGAAAATTCCTCTCCACGGAATAAATTTTCCAGAGACTGTGGGGGGATCACTTTTGAAAATGCTCCTTTATTTTAGGGTGTTTGCTATCATCTGTGTCATTAAATAAATTGCTTCTGCGCGATTTTGCCGGAATAACATTCTGCAGTGCGTTTATTTTTGAGAAACGGAGGAGAATTCTGATAATTACAGTACAATGCGATTTTCTGGTTCCGTTTAGAGTTTAAATACTGATGTGGAATTGTTTTTCTATTTTTAGTTCAGTTAAAGAAATAAAACCCCTTTATGAGGCTGGAAGGAAAAATCGAATCAATTAATTATTGTATTATAGTTTAGAAAGAGTCCTTAAATCCTTCACTTCAATAAGTTTTTAAAGTATATAAGGTGAATTAACGAGAATACATTTGGTACGGCTATCCATAATACCTAAAGAGATAAAATTCCATTGAACTCAATAAATAATGCAACAAAATACTAATTACGAAAAAAGGTTGTATTGTGCAAATGTAAATTTCTGGTACCAGGCTTAATAAGAAAATTGTCTCTAATTTTAGCTAAAACTAATGCAAAAGGGAATTTTATTTTACTGCCGATGTACTGTACTTTTTTTAACAATACTTTCTAGTTTCTTTATGTTTTTGGACTATTACTGCCAAGAAAATAACGCTACTAAATATTCTAAAGAACATTGTTTGAGTTTGATCGTGTTTACTGGCGCTAAAACCATCTCTGATTATGCAGCGCACACCGTATGGTATATGGAATCACATGGTTAATTAAGAAAGCGCATGGTTACATTTTAAGAGTGTCACAAAGTGTCTAAGTGTTGTCTAATGTCACTGTCTAATTCCAAATGTCAAAAATATTCTATTCTATATTGAAACATAATCGTTTGCACAGATTTGAAGCTTTAAAAGAGAATAAAAAGTATTTATATAAGGTAAAAGAAAGAAATCATTTTTAAAAAGGTGAAAGTTGAAAATGAGGCAATTTATGAAAGATGTCTTTTAAAACAACGTGAGGAGAGTTAAAACAAGACTTCTTTCAAGACTTCTTTCTCTCTCTCACTCACTAATGATACATTTTTTAAAAAACTTTCATTTTCAATTTTTCGAGCTGGCAAACAAAATTTTGGATCTCGACGGATTTTAAGACAAGAAAATCCAGTAATTTCGACGAAAAGTTCACTATTGCTAAAAGCTATTGTATCTGTGGTAAAATCCAATAAATAAATGAATAATGCAGATTGATATTAAAATTATATTCTAATATTTACAGTATTTTGAGAATTACAATTAGTAAGAATGAACTTACAATATCATTAAATTATTAATATTTGTGGCGTTTTACAAAATTGCTATAGTTAAAACTAAAAGAGAATTAAAATAAACGATAATCTTCCGAGCGCGATATTAATTATTTAAAATTAAGAAATCGTAAACAAACTGGAAGATGACGTCATTTAATAGAAACGACAAACGAAAAGCAATTGATAATAAATTTTTATAAATATCTCAAACAATATTAACAAAACAATCCTCAATTGTCATGGGTGAGGTGAATCGCTATCAACCAAAGATAAATCGAATATTTCTTGCCTTCGAAGAAAAAACGAATATTTGTTGCTCTCTAATTTCGGAGAGGTCAAAACTTCCTAGTCAAAACAACACCATCTTTTGATAATAATAATTTTCATCAAAAGTATTAAATTGCCCAAGAAACCAGAAAGGTCGATCTTATTTCACTCGGTCCACACAGGTAGGATTTCAGCAGCTTGTCGCTTTCTAACATCCTGATTGCAATTTTGACGTAAGGAGCACAAAAATAACCATCAACTGATTGATGGGACAATGAAGCTTAATGCAGCAGTCAGGAAAAACACTGCATTGAGCTTAACAAGAAGAGTCTTTTTTCTTCATCATTTTTCTTTTTGTTTCTTTTTCTTTTTCGCTTTCTTGTCACTGATGAATCACTGGTCGTTTATCATTATTTTTTGTCCCGTGAACTTTTCTATATTTTAGTTCACTTTTATTTGTAGAAGTAGCTAAGTGGATTTTTAGATGCTGATGAGACTGAAAGTTTTATCAAGCAGTTTTTGAAATTAATTTGATGGAACTTAAAGAAACAAATTTGATACGTGTAGGGTGTCGGGATTGAATCTAGGAAAAAAAATGAATAAAAATTAAAACTTGTTTTATACAACTGCGACTAAAAAATTATTAAGATTGACTTATTTTTTTAGAAGGAACTCTATTGCAAGTTAAATGCATATATGTGGAGTATCTCAAGAATTATTGAATGGCAAAATACCATATTAGAAAAATTTTAGTCAGAAAAAAATAAAGTTAAATACAGAATAATATTTATTTAACGTCACTCTGTTTAGTTAAATATTTTCTGTTTCATTAAAAAGTTTTTAATGAAACAAAAGTGCTTTATTTTTTTAAAATATATTTATTATATGAGTTATAAAACTATATTAATATAACGAATATGCACTTAAGATCCAGAAAAACTGGTAAAGCAGGTCGTATGCCAATAGTGGCTGCATCCAACCAATTAGAGTTTACACGATTTGGTTGACATTGCGTACATAAGTGCGTACAGACTCTTGGAGTCTGAGGATTTTGATTACATCGATATTTGCTGCTACAATGGCAGGTTGTTATGATTTAAGTCATTAACAGCGGAGAGATATCGTCATTGCACTAGAAATGGGGCACAGCATTTCCGATGTATCGGTGAAATTTGAATTTTCGCGCACGACCATTTCAAGGGTGTACCCCGGATAATAGATTTCCAGTAAAAATTCCAACCTCTGACAACGAGACGGCCGGAAAACGAACTTGACTGAACGAGATTCTCGAAGGCTAAAAACATTCATTATTCGAGATAGGCAGGTAACGTTTCCTCAGATTGATGCGGATTCGAATGCAGACTCATCAACAACTGTCAGGGAATTCAATGTGCAATGTGGCCTAATTGCTATAGGCTTTCCACAGACCATCTCGTGCACCATTACTGCCTCAACGACACTAAGCTCTCCCTCTTGTCGGGACTAGCCAACATTGTCATTGGTCTCTTAAGGATTGGAGAAACGTTATTCGGTTTGAAAGTCACGTCTCCAAATGTATCGGGAGTATACAGGTATGAGGAAAACCCCATTAATCAATAAATCCCCCCAGCCTGCAAAGAACTGTTCAACCTGGTGAAATCTCTGCGATAGAATGGGACTTGTGCAATTGATATGCAATGGGGCGTTGATAAGTCTAAACTTAACCATGACAGGTCAGAGGTACGTTAACATCCTTTCTAGCCTCCATTCATGACCCTTATGCATTCCGACAAATGTGGGCAATTTTAACAAGATAATGCCCCATCCTGCATGTTTACAGTAGTTTCGTGGGACTTGAGAAGCTGTCTTCTGATTTTTTCCCTCTCTAAGACACCTAATTCTCTTGGCTTGAACATTATCGATCATATCTGAGGTGTTTTGCATAGTGCTATCCTTAGGAGATCTCCATCATCACACATTTTCATGGCTTTATTTACTATCATGCAGTAATTGTGGTGCGAACTGTCTACAGAATATGTTGGCAAAATAGTTGAATCTATATCACGCTGGGGAGCGGCCCATCTGTGAGCTTGTGGAGGATCTACACAATATTAGATTGGTGTATCAGTTTTTCTTTCACTTCAATGTATAATAAAATACAATGAAAAATATGGTATAAATATTTGATAAACATAAATGAATAAATATATATTTAATGAATGGTAAATTGTTTTTCTTTCTGAAGCAGGATTATCAATTTTGCCTCAGACTAAATTAATTGATGAAAATAAACAAGTTATAAGAGTTTTTTTTTTTCATTTTAGGATTTATTTAAAAACTGCTTGCACTAGCTACTTGTTACTGTAATTTTAAACTCTGAATGTTCCTCAATATAATCCAAATTTCTACTATTTTTTTTCCTGAATTTACATTCTAATTACACTTCTAAACAGTTTAAAATTTTTGAAATATCGAAATGAGAATAATGGGTTGATTCATTTTTATTAATGTAATTTACTTTCATTGAATGCCGCCTTTCTGGCACAGAGGTAGAGAGTCTTCCTGGCTCTCTGGGAGTCCCGGGCTTTAGCTTCGGCTTGATTGTTCTTCTGTGTGCTATCTGTGAGATATGTGACTGTGCCCCCTTATAAAAAGGGGCTGTGAAAGCAAATGTGGTTGCGTGTGTAGCTAAGTCGTACTCTTGGCCCTTGTGGGTGCTACTTCAACAACAAGAGACGCTCCTTTCGGCTTAAATCTTGTTCTGTGTCAGCAGGGGGCTTGTCCACGGCAAGTGCCATAAGTAACATCAACTTTCATTGAATATTTAATTTTGGTGGTTTATTTTAAAATATTTTCTGCGCATTAAAATTTTAGACATATATCATAGAATAAAATAAAAAATTTCTCAAATTATTTCTTTCGTAACTTTTCTGATGAATTGAATATTTAGAGATAGAGGATAATCACATTTAAAATACTAATAAAGTAAAATATCACAATGCTGAAAATAAATTCGCTATTAATTGTATTTAACAATTTCAGTTGCTTATTGGATATTTGATTTAACTTTTAGATAAAAACCCTGTCAAAACATTATTCAATTCTCTATGACAAATCTGAAAACAAGTTCAAATGATCAAGTGAACTGTGTCATTCTTTTCACTCGCTATCAGGAGTATACCAAAAATATTTGGAGATACATTAAGTCAATACATTTATCTCAAAGACAGGGCAAATTAATTTAAGTCTCCACTGCTCCAATATCAAATAAATCACTGAGGATTTCATTCATCGGCGATTTTTCACAGATATATCGAACTCACTATCTTGTTTTCTTCTTCTTTTGGGCGATTCCTTTCCACATCATGGAACACTGATGCCATCAGATACAGACATTCCATTCTTTATTTAAAATCTACAGAAAAAGATATCGATTCGTTGTTTACCTTCATTTACTTTGCGTGCGTACAGAGGAATCTGCCCCCCCTCACACACACATCTGTTCTTATTTTTCATCTGTTCTCTTTTTAGACCCTCCTTTGCTACATCCTCCCCAGCAGGAAGGACAGAATTAAGGTGTCCTATTCATTTGTATTTCCTGTATCGTTAATCGATACTGAAATCTGGACCGATATGCACCCTTCTCCGGTGCTCCCGCCCATCTTATTCATAACTACGTAAATACTATCCCCTTTGCATCGTTACTATCGATTTCTTTTAACTCCTTTAATTCTAGTTCCCCTTTATGTTTTTTTCCCACCCTTCCCCCGCAGAGGAGCAAACGTCAGGAAAAAACTCAATTACAGTGATCGATTAAATAAAAACTTTCCTACTAATGTTTTTTTTGTGTGTTTTTGACATTCGAATTGAAAAAAAAATGTTGCTATATAATTTCAAGCTGGAATTCTAAGTTTGATAATTTCGAGAGGGTGAATGCTTGTTTGGTTATTTGTTTTTTTTTCTGAATAATTTATCAAAGTGATTTCTGGTAAAAAAAATAAAAGATATATCATGAGGAGGTTGAAATGATGATGTGCAGGAAGAAAAAGATTTTTGTTTTAAAAAAATAGTGATTACTATTCGTTACCACCTCATTAAGGAAAATATGTGTTCCATTTTGTCTTTAGGGACTAAGAATTTTTATTAAGTATTTGCTTACAAGCTTAATCTCAAAGATATTGAAATAAGTTACATTTTTTTATGTAACTGCATAAGAAAAGATAAATACGTGAGGCTCCATGAAATAAATTTATGTCAATGTGAATTTGATAGAAGCATGTTTTATGTAATCTTAATTAATTCATTTTTTTAAAATCAGAAGAATTAACATATACACAAATTCATACCATTTTATGTGAAATTGTAATATCCTCGCTTATAATAAGGGCGAATGGTGCGTTCTATTACACTATATGCTGCTCCGTTTGGTATAAAGCTATCCAAACGTACACATGTTTAATTTAGAAGGTGGAAATGTACATCTCGGAGCGGTTTGTTTGGGCCGGGAGAGCCTGCTTGGTAGAGTGCTGGACTTGTACTTCTTAGTTTGTGAGTTCGAAACTCACCGGTCAAAAGATTCCTCAAGTGTGTGGCGGCTGGCGCTCGTTAAATTTGTCGGGGTCTCAAAGTCCTCCATGTTGTGAATCCTGCATGTTGCTACTTGTGAAATAAAGAGAAGCATATCTTAGACTTAAAATATGCTGATCGTATCAGCGGATATTGTCCATGGCAAGTACCATTAGTAACAACAACGGTTTGTTTGAAACTTTAATTATGATATAACGTGTTAAAAATTAATAAAATTGTTGGGGGTTTTCGTCTATAATATCCATTAATGTTTTAGCACAAAAAACATTCGTATGTTACCTTTAAATTAAAAAAAATGTTGATTTTAGATTCAAAAAATAAGTTTCTACGTTTAATTGACTTAAAAATTTATTTTACGCACGCTTTTCAACAATTTATTTCTCAAAAAAAATATCCTGTACGGAGATCTTTCTTATGCATTGGAAAAATAGCTTTTATCAACGTGTAGCTATCATAAAAATAAATAAACAATAGAAATAATGCCAAATATTAAGCTAACTCCTAAATAAATCTAAACCGATAAAAATGTAAGTTTCAGCATGTATTTGTAAGAAATGAATCAAAACATATTTTTATATAGATCTTCTATCAGAGAGTTAACTAAATTGAATGGAAATTTATTGTCATAATTTTCTATAGAGAGTGACAAAATTATAGGATTGAAAATTATTTAATAAACCATAGATCCTAAACGCATCAAGATTTTAAAAAGCGCGAAACATTACTTTAAAAAACTTGCCACTAAATTTAGAATATTAGGGAAGTATTTTCTTTAATTCAAATTGGATTTTTCTATGATCAATAGAAATCGAAATTTTTTATTTATGTTGTAAAAATTAGTTGTTGATTTGTTATTTCAAAATTTTTAGTACTATATAAGCTTACTCAAAAGCAATATTATTTATTTCATCTAATAATATTGATTATGAAATTATTATCACAGTTGCGTTGTTGATCACATTTAATTCCACAATAAAAACACAAGGATTTTACATTAATCCTGGTTAAATTCTGAGTAGGGCTCTAAAAATATTGGTTACGACTCTGTAGATTCAGTTAAAACTCTGTAGATTCAGTTAAGCTAAATCACTTTAGGCCACAAGGTGGCGTTTTACTTTATGTTGCCATTTTAACCCTAGAAACAAAATATCAATAATAATCGCATAAATTAATACGTTTTTTTATGCATATTACTATGTTTCTAAACTTTTTTGGTGCTCGAAGAAATTTATTGAAATATTTGCAATCAGTTTATTCTCAGCCATTTCCAAATTTTTTTTATGTGGCAAATTCAAAATGAATAAATAATAAAGAATTATAAAATTTCTCTGTTTTCATCTAGAAAAAAAGACATATTTCACATTTTGATTTGTGATTTGTGATTTTTTTTGAAAAGGAGAGTATGCATTAGTTTTCCTTTTTATCCATTTAGAAAATTTATCAGCATTATTTTGAGAGTTACAAGGGAAAAAATCGCATTATAACGTAAGTGAACAGATGATGCATGAAAATAAGAAAGGGAACAAAAGAATAAAAGAGGTAAATTATGTCACGTAGTCAGAATGATAAAATGTTTTTCAGAGTCGTTACTTCAAAATAATTCTGTTACTATCGCAGGAAAAAGAACTGCTTTTTAACAGTTTCAGTAAAGAAAAAGCTGCTACTTTGGGAGATTGAAAAATTCATTTTAAACATTTATTAAACTTGCTCGTAAATTCCATAGCTGAGATTTCAAATTCAATTACTTTTTGTCTCGTGCGATGGTGCAAAGACTAAGAAAATGTCATTGATATTTTAGAAATTCTTTCCACATTTTTTTCCATTCAATAAATTCCTTTGCATATTAAACTTGTGTTTAATTTTGAAATATCGTGAATTCAAATAAATTATTAATTATGCATGCTTTTAAATGTTTACATATTTAGCATGTTAAAAACATTTATAAATTAAAAATTAATTACTTGAATACTAAAAGAAAATTCTTTTTTATTTAAAATGACTTTAATTTTTAAAGAAAATAGAATTATTAAGATTGTTTTTTATCTTAATAATTCTACTTTCTAATTCTAAAATTCAAAGCAATGGAGCTAAATTAATAAATAGTTCGTTCCGGATAAGACATCATATATTTTCTCTCTCCTTTTTCTCGATACTATGGGTTGTGGAGGCACAGTTCTCTGGGCATTTTTACGTAATCCAAAGAACGAATCTAACTAAGCAGAGTTTATCAGGTCTTACTGAGACACCTTGTTCAGCTATATGATAAAATTGTGATATCATACGCATTAACTCCATCATTAATTCAAAGAGAAATTAATCAAACACTACTACACTAAAAGAACATATTGATAGTACTGAATAAAATTCCGCATTTTCTTAGAATATTTACTAATCTACACTAAAGTTTTGATACAATAAAGACAAACAATGTAAAAATATCTCTTTGAGCCATTTTTTTATTATTTTAGATCATCATTGCTTTTAAAGGTTTTTTTTTCACAATTAAACAGCTATGTAATAACAAGGGCCCTGATAGACGCACTTATTTCTGATCACTCTATAGTGATTGTTTATTTGCTATACATATGTTCACAATTTAATTCGCCCATTTTCACCCCTTTTCAGTTGGTAATTTAATTCCCCTGTAAGTTCACCCCATAATCACCATTTGTTTCAGTATTCTTGTCCCCTCTATCCAGTTATAACTTCAGAAAAAATTGAACAGATTCGTGTAAGATCTGACACCGATTGCCTTCTGTCTGGCAATCCTTGAATGCTGTAACGTCTTCTTTTTTTCTTTAACAGTTTTTTCCTTTTTTTTTCTCTTTCTCCCATCTTGGGCTCATCCAATTGGTTAGATAACTTAGCGTTATAGGACAGCGGGGGCACAGGTTGGCGTTATGTTATGTAATAACAATTTTTTTATTAAAGTAATATATTTATAATCCTTTTATAGTGAGTTAAAAAATAATTGACACATATACTTATAAATATATGCAAGGTATTCTTTTACTAGATTGTCACATTCCTAAAATTATTATTAAGCATAAATAGAAACGGAAATTACAGCAGAATATGGTATACCACGCTGTAAAGTGGGAATTGCTAAAACTAAATTGAGTTTCAAAAACCAGTTGGAGCGACAAATAATACAATAAAAACTATAAAAAGATTAATTATATGAATTTCCAAAAAAAAAATCTTGGAAGTGACGGTTTCTGACATCATCCCATTGTCTACGAAGACTCAAAATCGATTTCAACACTCATTTGAAGATAACAAGTGTAGCGTTAGCCTTATAAGCCAGATAACATCTACGATACTGAAGTCGGCTTTTGTATTATGGCCATATTACTCGGCTACTTACTCTAGCGTCACATGTTCGTATCACGACCTTCACTCTCTACATTGGTGACCTTGACAACGCAACCTTCCGCAACAGTCGTGGCGCCATCTACCCGCAGCAAAATCGTCAGACTTACTTGAGGAGGAATCATCAGCTCGCCATAACGCTTGTCGTAATATAAAATCTTTCGCTTCTTCGCCGACTCACTGGGGGTACTTTAGCGTTAGCCTATACAAGCCAGATAATATCTACGACTTTTGTATTATGGTCATGTTAAACGGCTACTGGTGTCGCAGGTTAGTATCACGACCTTCATATCGGTACACAAGTATGATTGCGATGCAATAGAATCTGTGCCTCATATCCGTAGGTATCTTCACGATGAATGACTTTAAATAATACTTATAACTAAAAGAAATCATGATGATTAAGAGACGGAGAATGAGGAGGCCAAACAGAACGTTTCGTCAATCCACTCCATCTGATGGAGTATGTAAGATCAAGACAATTAAGCACTTCTTGTGAAAAATATTCACTTTGTTTCTTAGTAGAGCAATCACATGCCTCATTGCAGTGCACCGAAACAATGCCCAAAGTTTTCGGTAGGACGTGTTGTAGAATAACTAGGCATGTTGCTCTATTCAGGCATTTGGACGGTAAGTTCGGTCCTAATTATAGAGTATTTCGACTAACGCATCGATATTAAAGCTACGGTGAGATGTCCATGGTGCCTAGGCATATTGATTATCAAACGGCAATAAGCCTGTGTTTTAAATATTGCTGATATCTTCAAAGACCAGATACTGCGTTTTAAGCGATTTCAATGCTTTCAACAGAGTTTGGGCTACGTGTTTCATTTTTGTTCCTCTTAATGGCTAGTAAAAACTTTATCAGTTTATCAGCTCATTTAGAGACTATTATTTTTTAGTATATAAATAAAATTTTAATTACTATTGAATAAGAGTGCACTTAGAAGAAATGTTGTTGAAACAATCAGCCTTAATTCTTCTATTCGTGTTCCTCAACATATAATTTTACAGATGCTATAATTTGGCTGAATAAACCGTTAATATGAAATTATATTGCATATAAAGCTATCGAAAAACATACGACTAATCAATATGCTTATTAGTTGTAGTAGAAAATTGCAGCTAGACATGCAAAATTGCAATAAAAATTCCGTTATTTATCATTAGTTTTTATTATCATTTCTACTTTTAAAAAGTACTTACAGTTATAATATAATATATTTTGTATACTTTATAAAATTCAGTGCTAATTCAGAACGAAAAGAAATAAAAAATAAAATATCGGCATTTGAAAGATACAAAAGAGCGATAACAAAGCAATTATAGTAAAAATGATATCAAAACTATAGTAATGTATAACACCGATGTATATTATAAGGAGAAGTAATAAGAATAATAAGTTATTTTTCCAGCGTATGTTCAAGTCAATTATCAAAAATAATGGTTTAAAACACTCATTAATATAGTTAAATTAGTCCTTTAAGGCTTTAAAATTTCAATAAACAGCAGATGACTTTTATCTTATGCTTTTTGTTGAATTATTTGAAAAGATAAAAACATAAAAAGGCTTTTAATGCTTTAAGAGACATCGCTCTTTTTCCTCTTTTTATAAATTAGTTTGTTTAGTTTCGTGCATTTACTTTATAAAAAATACTTTTTTCTTGAAACCAGAATAAAATATTTTTAAAATCATTTCAACTAAGTATTTACATCCAAACCGTTCTCTAATTTAAAAATGCCCTACTTTTAAATTTAGAGATAACCTATTTTTGAATTGCATATTGATACAATACGCAGTTAGGCTTGTTATGAATTTAATACAAAATGAAAATGCTCTCGATGTTTTTCTTACTCGAAGTAGTAAATAAATAGAACTTTGCGTATTAACGAAACAATTGCAGAACATTTTTGAAATATGATCATTACATACACGCAATATTCAAAAAATATTATCTGAATCTAGAGTTTATTTTTAGGATCTCAGACATAGGGAAAGAAAAATATATCTGTTTACATTCAACAAATGGAATTGAACTTAAAATTGGAGAATAACATGAATTTCAAGCATCAAGTAGAAAATATTTATAAAATGATATGTAAAAGCCATAAGAATCACAATGAATATTCAGAAAGCATTTGGAAAAATTACATTACGTATGAGCAATTACATGGCGTATTGTACAACTAAAGAGTTTAACCTTTGATTATAATGTTCAAGTTATTTTCTAATGAAATAATTCAAGATTATAATTAGCTTTTTTTCTTCCGTTTTCCTTTGCCAATAAGAAAAAAAATCAATTATTGTAAAAAACGTGAATTTCCAAGTAAGTGTTGGTGACGTAATGCTTTTTAATATAATAATACCCTCGATATCTCATTAATATATGCAAATAAGCTTATTACATGGCTGTAAAAATTTTGCAATTAATTGCCTGAATTCTTCAATTATAAATTAAGAAAGAAAGCTGTAGGCAATGCGTATTGTATATATATATATATATATATAT
>JAOUZG010006964.1:963798-1014505 GCA_026289955.1 Argiope argentata | reverse complement strand
TTAAATAAATTAAGAAAATCCGTTTAACCTTCAATATTTAGACTTGTTTAGACGTGCATGAGCTTATTTGGTAAAATGTGATTGGTTTAAAAACAACAATCTTTTATTATGAAATTGGAACTACTTTATCATCAATATGAACTGATGTAATTATTATTAATGGTATAAGATATTAATACTCTAGAATAAATTACCTTTCAATAAAGGTGTATTTAATTTAGATTCTATTTCAATTATTTCTCTGGAAAGGAGCTGTAGTTCGTTAATGAAAACGTTTTAATTATTTTAAGTTCTTATAAATTGAAACATCACTATATTATATTTTCATGAAACTTTCTTCTATGACTCGCATTTACAAACAGGTGCTTTTTATCCTGCAAGAACGTGATATTGTTTTTGGAATAAGATTTTTGGCATCAACGAAAATTATTGGAAAAAAAAATAAAAATGATTAAAAAAATAATTTAATGACTACAGCAAATAAAAGCTGGAAAAAGGCTTTTTGAGCAAATGACTATATGAAATGAAATAAATAGGAAATGTGCTATTTTTTTAACAATAAATGCGAGACAAAGTTTTTTGGATCATTAGCAATACTAAATTTACTGTTCAAGAAATTATACTCTGACATGATACATTGAAATATGCATAGCAGATTTCCTTTTAATTTTTTTCTTATCCAAGTAAAAATATGAAAATTCTGGCAAATCTAAGCTAAAAAAGGCTTTTTAGGTCTGTTCGATTCTTTAAAAATATGTATTTTATATATCTTGATGACTTAATATATTTTATTTTGCTCTAAAAGCAATACATATAAAAATGGATAATCCCTTTCATTATTAATTTCGTCTGAAGACAAGTTAATATATTTTTACAACAACATATTTGTATGCAAATTTGTCGCATGTTTGAATTTATAATCGATTAGTACTATATCTGAATAATTAACTGACTTAATGCAAATACTCGACTATCTCAGTAATTCCACCAGACAGGGAATTAAGCTAAGCAATGTCATCCGATTTTGAATTCATCCTATATTTACAATATTGTCTAAATGCTGATAATCCCAAACCGCTTATTCATGTATCATAAATCAGTCAGTCAGTGAAACTGAATCGCATGCTACTTATACATATTGATGCTAGTAGTTATAAACGCATGTTATCGGTGGATGTCATGATGCCAATAGCACGAGAGATTCCCTATTATCATAGATATCATTTCTTTGGATGTAGTATGATCATGATATTCCAGCTTCAAACGATTGTAAATCAAATTAATTTAGTTTAATATAGAAAGATTAATTAGTCTTTTTTATGTCATTCAAATGTAATTTCATAAAATATAATATTAATATATACTGGTGTTTGAATAAAAGTTAATCAAAATTGAAAAAGAGATTAACCCGTAAATAGAGACAAATCTCCACACACGGTCAGGCACATGGAATGAAAATGATTCCATTATTTTTTAAGTTTTTTGTCCTTTGTAATTTATTTTTGAAATACAATAAATTCTCGAAATTATATAATAATCATATTAAATATTAAAAATGTAGTAATTTTTAAATGTTTTAAAGATTAATATTAAATGTTTTTAAAAAAAAATGAAATACTCATTTAATAAGAATTTACTTTTTTTCTGATATTAATAACTGTTAGATTTTAAGAAATAAAAATCAAGAATACGAAATTTGAAACTAATTTTTAAGTACATTTCTTTATTCTTTTGCACTTTACAAAATAAAAGCAGATTCAAAGGTATACACTCAATGATTCCATAAATAACTACATAAACTTAGAAAAAGGAACTATGCGCGGGTGTTCATATTTATACTTTTGCTAGCCGACTTTCTGGTACAGAGGTAGCGCGTATTCTTCGTGTTCTGGAAGTCCCGGTTGGGGCATGGTTGTTCTGTGTGCAATCTGTGAGATGTATGCCCCCCTGTAAAAAGGGGTTGTGAAAGCGAATGTGGTGAGTGAGTAGCAAAGTCGTACTCTTGGCGCTACTTCAAGAGATGCTTCTTTCGGCTTAATTCTGCTGCTGTATCAGCTTGTCCATGGTAAGTGCCATAAGGAACAACAACAACATACTTTTGCATACATACTGCGGAAAGAAGAGCTTAAAGATACTGATGAGATGATTGTATTCAAGGACAAGGTATCACCTGATAATCAGAACTAATAAATTACGCCGAGTCATTTTGACCCCCATTTCCAGTTATGATTTAATTTACTCTACACGAAAGTTTCGTAAAAACAGACAATACTAAATTTATACTGAAGTTTCGAAATTTTTTTAAATTATAATTTTTTCCCTATTTCCAATGTGTTGGTACATAATTTCGGAATATATTTGTAAGGTTCTAATTTATGTTTAAATTTATAATATCTATATTTATTGATGTAGAGTAGCAATAGCAATTTTATTATGATGTTTTTGCTACTGAAACGTTTTGGCCGGAGCTACTGGTGAGTTAGGCCGAAAACAAACTCAGGTTTTTGGAGAAATAAAAATCTATTTATTTCCAGCTATAATACACATATATTTCACACAGATACACCTTCTTGATTAAGTATTTTACAAACACATAGGTAATTCATTTCAGAGTTCCGCTAGGGAAAGGTGCTGTGATTCAGATAAGAAAAGGAGTCTCTCTCGGAAGTGAAGAGATATGATAGAGTTTTCGAAACTCCCGCAAGATTCAGTCCGAGGTTCGGGACTCTGATCGTCGATTTACCTGCTGGGATTTCCTGACACTTGAAGTGATGAACTAGCCGGAAGAGCAACTCATAAGAAAAGCTGTTCAACTAATTGGAGGTTCCTCAAGACTCTGATGAGCTTTCACACTTCAATCAGGATGCAAAAGTCCAAAAGTTCAGATGAAGTTCACGTGGGCTCAGCAACAGAGATTGGCTGCCTACGTACCTCCAAATTCTCTCCTGATAATTTTAAATAGAATTCCAAGCTGGATTCTAGCGCCAATCACTAGCTGTTGCTTCGTCAGTAGGCTCTCACCGTCCACTCCAACAGTCGACTCTCCTTCTTATTTGGGTCTCATAGGCCGGCCTTCGGTGGCAAATGACCAATCAGGATAGTTTCCAAATTTCATTGGATCATCTGACCTAAGCTATCTTTCCAATCACAAGAGAGGGGAAAACAACGAGTAGCAAAGAGACGTGTTGGCTCCGTCTTGTCAGTTGCATTCTTTTCTAAAGAAATGAAATGCCATCTGAGGCTGCCCCCCATTATGACTCTCTTATCTTATCTATTGACTCCCCATGACTCTCTTATCTATTGACAGGGATACATCTGGCTCTTCCCTTCGATGCCTATTCCAAACACATGCCCAGTTCAGTGAAGACCTCACAAGTCGCTCAGACACATTATCTTGACCGCGGCACTTGGATTTAAATACCTGGTGTCTACATTCTTAGCATTTTGCAAATTACTCCACTATCTGTAATTTCCATGTACAAAGGGTTGCTTTCCCGTGGGAACTTATTTTGCTATATCTCAATTGGGCGCTTATCCGAAGACGTCACACAACTTATATTCGATATAGCACAAGAAATTTTCTCGTCCTTCAATATTAATTAAATACTTATTTAATACAGTAATGTATATGATTAGGTTTAATTAGGGTTTAATTCAGTAATGTATATGATGATGAACAGGACTGTATACTATTATTCCTTAAAGAACAAATCTGGCTGACACCCCTAAATCTTTTATTTTCAGTACTGCTGATTATGTTGTGGTTTAAGGCTAAAACGTCTTGTTCATTATGATATATCTTTCTGCAAAATTTTATTTAAAAACAAAGTAAGAAATGTATTCACAATTGTTCTGTATCTTACCATCCAAAGAAGATGAATTCATTACTTTTCTTCTAGGCTTTAAAAAATAGGTAAAATTTTTCGCAAAGTATGTATTCATTGCATAAACAGTACCATTTACCTGTCAAAAAAACTCTCCTTCATTTCTTTTTGTGTTTTCAATTATTTTTCGCCTCATCCTCCCTCCATTTATAACAGTTACTCACCTAACTGAACATCTTCCCTCTTTTAGAAATCCGTTTAAAGTCGTTGCGGTTTGAAAAATGTGGCCTCCTCGCTCCTATTTTCATCTATCAAGCGGAGATGCCCAAAAGGGATTGCCTGTCAAATATGCAAATGGAAAACATGAATAAATGCATATCGCACAATTCGCCTCCTAATAACGGAATAAAAACCATGCTGGAACGGAGTTTCCTGGGCTTTAATGAAGTAATCATTCTTTCTCAATGAGCTCGGACCGGAAAGTTTTGGTTTAGGTCCAAGCTTAAGATCCAGATTACTTGAGCCGATAAAACCTGGCGAATTAATTAACCTTCTTGTTTAACATCGGCCTTTTCCATAAGATATCTCAATTAAACTTATTGTTCTGGAAGGACGTAAACAGATTACTATATGTTAGAGAGGGATTGCTTGATTACTCTTGAGACCAATTCTTAAATATTCACTACTTGATTTAAACAAATTAAAAATAAACAAGTAACCAAGAAAGTAATTCAAATTGTTTAATTTTCTAAATATAATAGTAGAATAGTTCATTCGGCATTTATCGAAATTATTGATTAGAGCAACAAAAACGAAATGATACCGGATCTTTATTTATTAAAATTATGTAGTAATTCTAAATGGTAAAATGGGAGAAATCTCAGTTATATAACAGAGGAAATTGCTAATAAATAAAAATGGAAAATGTATTATTATTTTGGTTTTAAAGATTATATAGAAAATCGTCAAAGTAATAAAAGGAATATTTTTTTTTGTAATCAAAATGTCATAATGATTTTTCCGAAATATTTTAGTTATTTTTTTAATATTGCATCAAATAAGCTCAGACTTTTCCTGAAGTTTTTCTTTTGTGTTTTATCAAAGAAATATAATCAAAAAGGCATTGTAAATTTACTATATGAAGCAATTATTTATAAGACACCAAGTATGTTTATTCAGATAAATTAACCGACTCAAAAAAAGAAAGAAAGAAAGAAAGCAAATTACCCTTTATAAATGAAGGCCTCATGAAAACCTTTGGTGACACAAAGATCAAATTAATTTCCATGACATTTGAACAAAGGGGAACTAACATCAAAAACAACTGGCTTAAGTGTATCTAATTAATTTCACCACACTAAAATCCAGTCTCAAAATAAATTTTACTTGATCTTTGTCTTTAGCAACTGGGGCAAAATTTTTATAAATATATATGAAACGTTTTCCTTTGTATTCCAGAATAATTGATGAATCCGGTAGAAAAATTCTTAAACAATTGGTAAGCCGCCAATAAATAATAATCTTTGAAGCTGTCTTTTTCAAACCCATCCCAATTACAAAAGATGTAATTCCCTTGTTGAAATTTAGAAGGAAGAAAGCTCTGATCTTTAGAAAACCTCAATGGATTCAATATGATTAATTTTGAAATGTTATTAACATTTCATCTCCCCTCAGGGTAATGAAAACATACTACAATGGATTTTTTTTATCTGCAGAAGATTGATCATGCAACAATAATGTTTTAGATTTATGTTTTATTGATTCTAATAAGATCCGAAATCATTTTACTCTCCTATTTATTGAATATTTAAATAGCCCTGGAGGTATTTAAGCAAATACCAGCCCACACAAGGTTGTCTTCAAAATTAGTTTGGAGAGCTTGTTATGCTAAAGAAGATCCGAATCATTATGTTGGAGAAAGGTCTTAATTAGGAAAGTAAGAGTTAATTAAGTCGAATTAAATTGGATGGGCCGGTTTTTGTGGGAAAACATTCTTTTCTTGGGGAAGCTTTCTTGCTGTATCCTGAGTGCCACTTACCGAAAATTGGTATCCAACACTAAATGAAAGAATTGCAATCCATCGTCTTGGATTCAATCATAAGGTAAGTTTAAAGAGTCTCCAGGTTATTAAAATCTAAGAAATCTCTCAATTACGTTAATTTAAAAACGACAGGTTTGTGTACCAAGGAGATAATTAAGAAAATAAAACGAGTAATTTGTGCTTAGATTTAAAACGTTATTAGATTTTAAATATAAGCATAAACGAACTAGATGGAGAATCTCACGTATCAAAATAAATGAAATCGCCAAACTTTGTAAGCATAGAGGTGGCGTGAAACGAAGTGAAATGTTTAATATTTATTTTTAATTTACAGTTTTATTCCAGAAGTATTTTTGAACTTATCCGTTAGCCGAGTGCAAGTTAAAAATCGCCAAATAATGTAGAATTCAGCCAAATTTCTTACAGCGATTTTAAATAAAAAAATAGAAAGATGAATTCCACCAAATTTCTTTGAAATGAAGAATTCCACCAAATTTCTTTTGCAATTTTTCGTTTGTGTCCTGCTAACGTAAAATTTATCATATTTTTATGCTGTTTAAAAGATGAAATATGTAAATAAAGTATTTGTTAAAATTTGAGCTTGGATTCTATTTTATCGATCTATTTTAAAACTTTCGCTCTGGTTTGTTTCTTTTTGAGAAACTGAAAACAGTAGGTCTGGCTCAGAATATATCCTTTTTATTCTGCAAGTTCACTAAGGCACGTTGCGGAGGTTTTCCGTACGAGAAAAATAGTATTTTCAAAATAGGCTTAAGTTATTGAATCAGCTTCATGGGGAGAAAAAAATCTTTCTTTTTGTTTTCCGAAACTGAACACATAAAACTAAGTTAGCTCTTTTTTTCCTTGAATGCGGAAGGCTTTGTCATTTCAAAAAAAGTAAAGAAACGAAAAGATGTGTTAACTCGACATAAGCATTTGAAACTGATTTATAGTAAGAAGGATAGCCACAAAATTTAAGATAAACAAAGTTTAAAAATACGATAATTTGTCAAAAAAAATGATAATGCTTACAAATATATTGCTTCTATTGCCAGTAAGAAATACGAGAGTTAATTTTTACTTCGCTAAATTGGAAATAAGAGAGTTATTTCAAAATATAAAGGATAGTTGATTTTAGTTTTACTATGAAATGATTTGGATTATTTTACGATTATAAAAAATCGAGCACATTTCTATTTTTCGAATGGCAGCAGTTAAATACAAACAAAATATCACAACAATTTCAGAATCCTTTAGTTATCGACCACTTTTTGCAGCTAAACAGAATAAAACACTTCGTTTAGTTCATTAAATTTAGCAGCAAAATATTATTTAAAGTGTTCATCAAAGAGGGCATTCAGTCAAAGGAAGGAAAATATAAAATTATTCAAGAAATAGATTTAAAACAAAATGTTAAATGTAGAGCAAATATAGGCTTAAGCTTTACTTGATAAGTAAGATTAATGTACGGTTTATAGTCCAGCAAGTTAAAATACTAAAAATCGTCTAAAACTCTAAAAGTCTCAAAAATTCCATAAGTTTGAAATCATGGGTGTATACCAGAATATTAATAGACGGTTTTTAAAGTGGCAATTAAAAATTTTATTTGGGTAGAAATCGCTTTTTATTCTTCCAAGTTCGGCTTCGTATATAAATCTGAAGACTAACCATAATCGTTACGACTTGATTCTGGAAATTGTTACTCATATCTTCTTACTTAATTATCTTATAAAAATGTTTTGTGTATTGTCTTAAGACATAAATACAGATACCTTTTCAAAAATATAAATTTCATTTTTGCACTATTTTTCATATAATTTCAATATTATTTTTAATTGAAATTGATACACTATCTAAAATTTTACTATTATGGAAGTTTTATCAAACTATTTAAACATGTGCTTTTGCCAATCATTAAATCCATTGTAGGATTTTTATTTCGTCATATATATACTTTATAAACTAAAGTAAATTGTGTTTAATTGATTTTGTTTTGTTCAATCCTATTAAATTATAAGACAATTTTTTTTACATAAAGAATCGTATTCTATAATAATAATTTAACAATCAGAGTACCGTTAATCTTGGCTAACAAACTGGTCGCAAAACGAAGTAGGTATAACTTAATTCGTTCTTACAATTTTTTTTTTCAATTTGCTGATTCCTGCAATTTTGAAATTTGAAAACATTTCAAGTAGATTTCCTTATTTTTTAATTTTTATGATTGAATATTATCTGTAATATTTTATCAACAAAATGAATAATTTGTTGCAATTTTATATTATTTTTATTTCATTTTTATACTTTAAAAAAATATCAAGCGTTGCTATTAAAATTTTTGGAATGTAACAGTAATTAAAAATTAGTAAACTTTATTAATATAAATTTTTAATTCGAATATGAAAAAAAAATTAGAGTCTGAACTAAACTGTTATGATCTAATACAATTCCTAATTTATTTTAAGAAAGTGAATATCAAATTTGCTTTACATACTTAAAAGATAAATATGGTAATGGGCGAAACAAAACTTCAAAATTTTATTTTTAAAAACATATTATAGTTGATCCTTTTTTCATGACGCATATATTTCTTTTAGCTTAAACGACTTATATCGAAAATAGTGAGAATGATGTTAAATTGTAGGAAATTAGGAGACAAGTTTATTAATAAACACTATAAGCTTTGTTTACTCCATAAATTGAGATGTTAATAACCACGCGGTTTCACTAAAGGCGGGGTTACAAGGCTTGTTGATACGCAGAGGTGTCAGCCTCTAATTTAGAGAAATAAGTGGTTTAGATGAGAGAGTGGGCGTTGCTTGAGCCATTTAAAACCTGTCAAGTGAGAAGTAATATTGAAAGCTCATTGGATATTAGAAATGTGGGATAGTTCCTGTGACTTCCTATTCAAGAAACAAAGCATACGCCTTTTAATTTACAAATAAAAAAGAGTTTCACAATTATCAAATAAAGTGATCGATTAAACTGCAACTATTTTCTATATAAAATAATGAAAGTAACATTTTTTAAAAATATGTTTTCCTAATTTGTAAATTAGTTGAAAAATATAAGAAATATATTAAATATCAGCATATTAAACTAAACAAAATATGTAAAAATAAACAATGATTAGGCTTCCAGTTACATAATTTTGTACTTTTATTATAAGAATTTGATACAAGATACAAGTTTGAAAATACTGGGATTTTGAAGCTTTTAAAAAATTATAATGAAAACTTTTCATCATATTTTTTTATGCTTCTCGATTGAAAACAACCATAAAAACATTATTAATTAGGAAATCAATTTGCAAGGAAACTACTTGAAAAAACTAGTTGTCTTTTAAAGGAGTTAAATTAAGTAAAATATTATTTTTAAATTTTTGTATTATATTACATAATTTAATCAATATTATCTCAAAACAAGATAAAATTTGAAAGATGCTCTTAACTCTAAAAACATTTAAATTGACTGTTTTAATTAAATAATCGAAGTAAAAAACCAAAACTGTAAGCGATAGAAGTTAATATTTTTTTTAATAAATTGGTGGTATCAAAGCTAAACTTAAACAGGATATTTGAAATTTCCGAATTGTAATATCCAAGTTACGTTATTTAAAGTTTCAGGTCAACTAAATTGTAGATAACAGTTCGTATTCCAGAATTACTAGTGAATTTAAAATTTAAATTGCATGCAAATGTATAAAAAGATAAAAGAATAAAATTAAAAAAAATCAACTATTTCCATTAATCAGAACTTGTGTACATACCACATCAAAATTTAAAATTATAATAAAATTTAAAAAATGATATCAAAATTTTGAAATTAACTGTTTATTGAAATATTGAAATAAACAAAAAAAAGTATCACAGTTTAGGTTTCTAATAATGGTGGGTATAGAAAAAGAGGAATTCAAATTTTAAATATACATTTATAATTGAAAATCAATCAATACAAAATAAATAATATCTTAAAATATAATAGCTCTAATCATTAATTATTTAATTGCTAATAATTAATATATTAAAGATGATTTGAAATTATATATAGTAATATTTTTAAAAAAAGCGCAAAAAAAAAAAGGTGCATGAACTTTAAATTATGTCAAACAAAAATAACATTACTTTTGAAATTTTTTAATTTCTAGCCTACATAAACACTATTAGTTAGTATAAATGTAATGATATCTTTTGACATAATTTGAATTTTAAATAATTTCCTTATTCTTATCATATAACGTCATTCTAAATCGTTATTTTATTTCATGATCTAATTCCATTATTTATTGAATTTATTAATTCCATAAGTGCTCTATAAAACTGCTAAAGGGCTTATTTCTGAAAAAAATTTGTTACAGAAAAATGACACATTCACTATCATTTTCAGAAAAAAAAATAAGCACACTTTTCAGGTCTCCATAATTCGCTTCCTCCAAATTTGACTTCTCCTTTTTCAAACAGATTCAATAACTATTGCTCTTACAAAGTAATTTTATTACTGATAAAATACATCATAACATTTTAAAGTTATTTTCGCCTGATTTAAAGCTATAAATTCAGAGTTTTTTTCCCCAGAAATGTGTATTTTTTATCACGTAGGCTTATTCCCTCATTGCACTCAATTCCCGTCACGTATTTAATTTTCCAGAAGATATGATTAGCGACAGCGCTCATAGCTGAAAATGTCAACATTCTAGATTATAATTAGTATTATTTATCATATACTTCGTAATTAATGTGACCAGAAAATTTATTATCTTCCTGCAAAAGAAGAATATAAAAATATCTCGTAATTACCTCGAATTCTTCCCCAAATGTATTCTGATTTCGTAATTATTTTTAATCTTTCAAATTTATTTGTTCTTGTTATTAATAGATATGAAATTTCGAATCAAGGATTAATCATACATGTTGTCAAACGGTTGTTTATCAAATTTATAAAATACTGTTAAAACAATGAATAATTTCAGTTTTAGAAATATTAAATAAAATTAATTTAACGTATTTTTCTGTTTTGAAAGTTGGTTTTCGGTTTTGAAAGTTGGTATAACAAGTTTTTTTTTCAAGTATATGCTTTCATACAGTAAATAATTTATATTATTTACTTTTTGGCTGTTTCACAAAGTTTATAATTTAAATATTTAAAAGATAACTATCTATATAAGTATTTAATTATGGAAAACTATCTTAACCATACCCATTGCCAGAATTCTAGAATTTTTATTCATATTTATTTCTTGAATTATTTTTAACTTTCAGTTACAATATTAGGCAGATAATTAGGTTCTTAGAATTAAAAAGAGACAAACTTTTCATTCATTAACTAATCATACACGTTGTCGAATGAGCATTTATCCAATTTAAATTAAAAAATCTTTAAAATAATTAAAAATATCATTAGCAGAAAATTTAAATTAAATTTATTTCCTATTTTTTTTCTATTTTGAATGTTAGTGTATCAAGTTTTTTTTCAGAATACGATGCCATGCAACAAATAATAGCTTCTAATATTTACTTTTTAATTCTTTTGCAAATTTTATATTTAGAATAATTAGGAAAACTATCTCAACCAAAGCCGTTGCAGAATACTTATTCATAATTTTTTTAAATTCTTAGTTCCAATATTAATTAATTATTTTCTTTTTAGTTTTTATATAAAAAAAATAATTTTAATTTTTAGTTCTAATATAGCTTAATTACTTTTAATTTAATACGTTTTTACTATTAGAGATATATAAAATTCTAAATCAAGGAGTAATTATACATGTTGTGGAATGTATGTTTTATTAAATTTATAAAATACTAAATCATTTCATTGGCAGAAAAATTAAATTAATCTAATTTTAATGTGTCTTTTTTATAAATTGAAAGAAGGTACATTAAGATTTTTCCAACTATTCGTTGTTCTATACAAACTATGGAGACTAATATTCTCTTTCGGATGGTTTAGAAAACAATATATTTATAATAATTAAGAAAACTATCTTATTAATAATAATTGCATGAATTCATAAACTTTTAATTTACATGAACGGCCATCGCCTCTAAATATATCAGAAATGTACCAGTATCCTACTGCTCTCCAATTTTTTGAAAGAAATCTCAGAAACAGTTTTTAAATACCCATTATAGAAAAAATTATACCAGACCCAGTCACTAGAACAATTTCGCAAATTTTTATTTCTTTATTTCAAATGGAAGTTCATTATACCATAAAAGATGCTTCTATTTTCTTTTTTACCCTCCAGTAATTAGATGTTTTGGAGAATACAACTTAAATAATTATATTATAATGAATATAATTCTATCGTAAACCTAGTAATATGATGTTCTCATAATAGGAATAGTTCTTTCCTTTTGTTGTAACGAGATGTAGTTGAACAATCTCGTTTGACATTAATAAATGCTATTATTAATGTAATTGTGGTAAACAAACAGCGGGTTGTCGAATGCATTTAGTATATAAGTATAGAGAAATATAAGCTCCAAAAATTAATAAAAATTTTAATCAAGGGAATATTTTAATTACTCTATAATTCTAGAATAATATAAATATTATATACTTCCCTTCCGACATGATTTAATTCTAATAAAAAAATGAGTATCTTTACAAATCTTAAGTTTACAAAAATTGTATTTCTATCTTTGAGAGTGATACATTGTATTAAGGGTATGTGTTAGGGCTATATAACTTACAGGTCGTTACATGCTGTATTGATATAATATTTCACAGCTGATAGATTGTTACAATTATCTTCAAAGAAAAGAAACAGACACCACAACCATTAAAATGATTTATGATTCCTATTTTATACAACGCAATACATGTAAATAATTACTTCCACCAAAAACCATTTCATAAAAGCCACAATGCATGAATAAAGGAAAGAATGATTTAACTATGAGTGACGTAATTTTTCCGAAAGAAATTTGAGAACAGCATCAAATTGTTGTCAACTATCTTGATATATATTTCTGTTTTGAAAAATTCATACAACGCATACATCCAAAATGGTCTGAAAAATTGTTAATTTTCTTGTCTGATAAATTGATACAACGGATATAAGCAAAATGAGGCAAATGGGATTACCACCATTAAAACTATTTATATCCGTTTGTCGAATTGCAGTGAGGTTTGTTAATATGTATTTAAATGAATTACAAGAGCTCTAAAGCAGATGGAAAAAATGTATAAATTTATTATTACTTTATGTCACTTTGAAATTGTTCGATTATTTTACATAAATAAATTAAACTGCTCCTTGAATATCAACATATATAAATTTGAAATGTATTTTATAGCACATATAGCACAGCTATAATGACGCGAGTTATAATATAGCATATATAATAATATAATCATATAACACAAGGATTTTTTTAAAAAATTATAAAGTACTTCGAAATTTTTAACTGGGAAATAATCGGCAACTGAAATTTTAAAACTGGTATTTTCAATGTTTCATTAGGAAGTTTAAAAATATTATCAATAAATATAAATTCGAAAAAAAAAATTACAACATATACAAACATGTTTTATTTCGAAATTTATTTTCTTAAGTTAGTCTTTTTATTGTTTTAGACTGGTATTACGTGGCAAAGTAGGGAATTAAAATAAGCAATAAATTTTATTCTCTTGAGTTTAAATGATACATATGAATCATAATGTCTATTCGATCAAAGAGATGAACGTCTATTCAAATCTGATAGATGCGTCAGTTAAAATCATTATTATTAACATTATACTTAAAATTTAATATTAAATGTATTTAATCTCTTATAATAAATTGTTTTTAAAAAGATCTAAATATTAAAAGTTTGAGTAGTAATTTTTTTATAAGAAATTTTCCTTTTTTCATTTTGCATTCTTTTATAAATTTTGTTTATCTTGTTTTTTTTATTTTGCCATTTAAAACCATTTTATCAAATTAGCCAGCTGTCGTGATATAAATATATTAAACGACCTTTTTATTCCGCGCAAGTTCGTTGAATTTTCTTTTTTCTATAACTACCAGAGAACAATTATTTTTCACATTTAAAACAAAAAAAAAGAATCCTTAAAATCTTATTACGAATGCACTGGATATTTAAAGAAAACCAACAGATTTTGAATTTATTCCAAGCAGCGGAAAAGTTTCAAAACGTTCCTGTATATTTAATACCCTTAACGTGCCGTGTAAGCAAGTCATTATGACTTTGTTATCTCAGCGAATATATCAAAATTAAACCAGCCACCTTTAGTTTGATATGACTAAGATAAGGCGACTCTGACGTACAACCCCATAACCCTAAGACTTGCGTGAAAATTACCAATTTCACGAGTAGCTTAACGGCACAGTGGTACCCATTTTAAACAGGAAACAATCTCTCGAAATGATAAGGCGGTACAATAGGAAACGGCGAAAACAACTCTTTTATCCCACTGATTTTTTTAAAAAATGGTTGGCGAGCGGTATATTTTAAGGAGCCGTTTCCTAGTATGTGGGTTGTTTCAACACCGCGTTGCTGTAAATCATTTCGGGTGGTGTTTGGACATTTTGGCCAGATGTAATCTACTTTCTAAGGCTGTAAAAGGAAGAAGCTGGGTTATCCTCACTTCTATGCCTCACGCCGCTTGAAAACAGTATCCTAGCAACCGGCGACATTCCTCACTTACTAACATGACAGTTCATTGAGAATAAGGACACAGCCACGCAATAAAAATCAGGACAAACCCCATAATCTTCCGCGTCGAATGGAGTAGCGCAATAATTCACTGCTACGCGTAGAGGAATATCGGAAATGTAATATTTGTCGGTGGACGAGTAATGATTATGTTAGAACTGCCTTGCTACTAAGTAATATGCCGTCTGAAATGCAAAAAACGCATGGGAAAGGGGTATAAGTAAATCAATGTGTATTTCTTCGAATAGAACGTTTTTTACGAATTAAAATTGAATGGTATTTCTATATTTATCTTTTGATTTTTTATTACATTTAAGGAATATTTTATGGAAAAAAGGGTTTCTATATCATATTTGTTTTATCAGACTTGTGTAATTCTACTGTTTAGTTAGGTTTAAATAAAAAAAAAGTCTTGGCAGTATTGTAATTTATCAGGCTACAATATTTCTACCATTTAGTTGTTTTTAAACGTGAAAAAAAAATCAGATTTTGGAAGTATTATTATTATTTTTAATGATTTGAATTCTTCAATTAAATCCGAAATAATTCAAGTTTTTGAATAATAACAATAGTAAGAAAAATATCTTTTCAAATTTTCAATACTATTTAAGATAATATAGTATTAGATAAATTTATTTATTTTTAAAAGATATCGAGCTATTTTGAAATAAACATGATTATAAAAAGATAATATTAAAGGATATACGCGAAGGAAAAAGTAATTGCGTTGTGTTTTGAGCAATGAAACATTACTTTGCGTTTGTTTGTTTTTGGTTTTTATTTTTGTGTTGTGTTTTTCATTGGCTATAGAAATTAGAATTTTAAGAGAAACTTGTTTATATATGTTAGTGGGAAGTTTAAATTTAGCGATATTAGTGTCTATCATTTTTTTTTACTTATGATGATTCATATCAAAACAGAATCGACTTTATTTTTCACACTTTTACGTATATTATCTCTTATTCTGAAAAGATTATAATTAAGTACTATAAATATATTTATAAAACATGAAACTTTTAATTTTGAAAAAATATTGAAAATAATAAATATTTCTTAATGGGATTTTATTATATCAGTTTCAAATATTTTGTTTAGTTACAAAATATTATGCAAAATATATCTATAGCTGTCGAAAGTACAAGGTCTCCCAATGTATATAAAAAAACTGATAATTAAAATTTAAGAAGCTTGGATTATATGTAATCGCAAAAACTTCCAAAATTAAAATTTTAAAATGTTTTTTTTTATTTCATTTAAAATGTTACGTTCAAAATATATTCATTAACTTACTCTACAACAATCGGAATTTCAACTGAGATTGTTTGGCAGGTATTGTACGTTATATAATAAGGACACACAATAATTTATGTAATCAAATTTGTCATTTTTATAATTGTACATATATTTAATTACAAATTTCATATTTGCTACTTTTTAATTATATTGCTGTATATTTGTATAGGAACATAGCGCATTGTTATATAGAATTGTCTGTAAGTAAATTCATATCAATTCCAACCTTGACATACATACCTACACGTATTATGCCGAGAAGGTGTTAGAATTAAATTGATCATTAACTGTAGGGTGGTAATTGCGCCAGCCGGTGCATGATGTAACAGCTGGAATGTGTTATATCCATTAGCAACATATTAAATACATAGAATTCTAACAGTAATTTTCAGTATTAATACTGTATGAAATATGTGAAGCGAAATTTGTACGACAGTCTTAACATATGATCTATTGGCAATACTGTAATTTGTATAAAGTACGGTTAATAACGAGTTTATTACGGGTTAGTTTTAAAGTTATACATTAACAACAGATTAATATACACTGCGAAGGCTTTAGAAAATTAATATTTTACACGATGGAAAAATAACTAATATCCTTAAAATTTGTAATGTAATATTCAAGTTAGATCACATTATAAAATAATAGTTAACGCTCTGAAAACATTTTGAGAATAAATGAAACTTTCATTAAATGAATGAAACTTTATTTGTATTTTCTAAATACCTCAAAATAAGAGTTTCTGCATTTTATTCTTAGTATAACTAATTCTTAAATCTTTTAAAAAATTCTAATAGTTATCAGTTAAGAAAACATTCACTTTTTCTTTCATTCGTCATCCTTCTTTAAATACATATTAAAGAAATAGAGAAATAAATAAGGGAATATTTAATAAATGCAAATAAACTTGGAATGGATTTTGGTAGTGTTAATTAGGGTCAAGTCAAATGTAGTTTATATTATTGTTTTATCTTAAGATCAATTTATTATATATATTAATTTATGCATTTCCTTTAGGTAAATTTTTTTAATAAAACAACTACCTTAATCTGCTGAATAATTTAAAGAAATTTTTGTTTTTCAGGCAAAGAATAAAAAAACCTTCTTTGTATTGTATTTTCATAATCTTTGTTATAGATAGTTAAACTAGTATACGTATGTAAATTTTCAAAAAAGATGTTTTCCAAACTCATAGAATTCTAAAACATGGGTATTTATCAATATCTCAAGTTCGAATTTTTTGACAATTTTAATACTTTATTAAGATTTACGATTTCAATAATTATACGATTTTAATAATTAATATTTCCTTTACGAAAAAGTAAAAAAAATATTAAATATCCAAATATGATTTTGAAAACAATAGCTACAGTTAATTTTTTATAAGAAAATATTATTTTTATTAGTAAGAAATAAATAATCTTAAAAGAGTAAAGTTTGCTACGAATTTTAATTAGCTTGATTATTGAATAAACCATTTATTTTTTTAATCATTTTCACTTTGAATCGATTAATAAAAAAAGATTATTGTTATCTAAGTATCCAACATATTTTAGTTATTTAATAAATTCAATTTTTATAACTAAACATATTATTAAATAATTTAATTTTGTTATGCAATTTTACTTCGGCTTTGTTTAATAAGGGTTATTTTTTGTTCATAAATACGATATGTATCAATTTTTATCAATGATAAATAAGTTTGGTATGTAATCTTATTTCGAGATTCGTCTTTTACTGAGGATTATTCTTTGTTCATAAATATTATTATTTTCTTATTTCTTGAATATATTTCAAGATATTTATATTATGCGACATATGGAAAGCACTGAAATAGTATTGTTTACTTTCCATTCTAAAAATAATTTGTATTTTCCATTTTGAAATTTATAAAAAGAAGAATTAGTTTTCATCAAATTTTCTTTAACCCCTTCACCGGTTTGCCCGTACGCCATGCTTGCATCGATTTATCGAACTTTGATAGTGGTAAAAATAAATCATTCATAACAATTATAATTCAATAGTAAAATGACTTCGAATACATAGATAAGCCAAGTATTCCATGGATTTCCATTTGAATCAAAATAAGTAAATATTCCCAAAATAGAAGGTGTCATCTTATTAGATAGTAAGGAAAATAAACCAGTTAAGGGGTTAAATGCGAAACGCAGAAAACTATTGGAAGCCTACACTAAAACATCTCCTACCAAAAATTTAATATGCGATGCAACAGCTGCCCCAAATCTGAATCATTTAATGAGAAAATATTTTCTACCTCCTGATTTCATCAAATATTCTCAGCAATTAAATCGATAGCGAAATTCGGATACAATGAAATTCGCCTAGAGAAACAAAACCAACCTCTATCCAGCTAATATATTCTTACCAAACTTTGCAACAGTGGCGTAATTGAATCAAAACGCGCAAACGAAAGAGGGATTTACAGCCCCTCTAATACCTCCAACACAGTTCACCAAAAGCTTTTATCTCCGCCTTAATTTCCCAACTTCACCCAATTGTGGCATTCATGTGAGTTGTGTTATCGCAGAACACGCATTCTAGGATTGGGAAGACACCTTAAACAGTATTCATGACACCCAGAATAGTCTGAAATAAAAGCTGTCAGTATAGATTCCATTCCTCCTCAGAGCTTTCGAATGACAGTAATTAGCTCCCCCTCGACCCCCCCACATCCTTCCATCCACCCCTCTCTTTGTAGCCCTGTGCCATGGTGCCTCGCCGTGGTGCTTGGATCGATTCGCCAACAGGCCTGAAAATCCCACACAAAATCCTTTCTCCCGACTCGGTACCTGCCCGATGAAGGCTTTCATTAGCAATTTCTGATTAAGTGCAGTCCGTCGAATGACCTGGAAACACACCCTTTGTATTAATTCCTTGACTCATTACCAAATTAATCAGCGGTGTTGGAACTGTAATTCCGTTTGGTCGGAAATAATAAAGACTCTCGGATACAAAGAGTGACAGATGAAATAATTAGAAGGAAGAGAGATGATTATCGCCAATATCGCCAATTCGACGGAAAAAAAGAAAGATTTAAAATCAATTTCCTTTAAATGTATTAGTGTAATTATTCTTGGAGATCTTCGAATTTCATTCGGAAATACTTAACCAGAAAGATCAAAGTTTTGCTTTCAACTTGCTGGATTTTTAATTGATCTTCGGAAGAAGAGGAATTGTTTTAAGTTACTTTGATTATTCAATAAGCTTCGAACTGCTAATTTACAATTTATTTCCTACATAAAGAGCTTTAATGTTAAGGCATCCAAGTAGAATTGATAGCATCTGAGACCTAGAGATTTCAAGGTTCACCTAAGGTAATTGTAACAAAATGGATGCTAATAAAAAGATCAAATAACATTTGGATGGATCAGAGTTTCCATTTAATTTTCATTGCTTCAAATGATATGATTTTTATTAGTTAACTAGTCTGGTAGAAGAACAAATACATAATGGCTTCTTTTAATCTCTGAGATAAGTTTGCTAATGACTGTTCTGCTAATCAGTTACCTTATCAAGGTATCTAATGAAATTGCCATCTTAAGAAAAGCAATGTTGATTTTACTTTTGAGAATTCTATATAACATTCAAAATTCAAATGGCAATATTCAAAATCCAATACAACACAACTTGAATCATTAAATGAACAACATTGTTTTCCTCTTTTCTTTTAGAGTTATATATATATATATATATATATATATATATATGAGTATATGTCAGGTAATGGCAAATTAATTCATAATTATATTGTGATATTTTTATTTAATAAATATCATAACACTTGAACACTTGCTACCTTTTCAATATATTATTCACAATTACAGAAGAAATCACGCATTTTCACAATTTATGAACTACTAATTTATTATACAAAAATAATGATGCGTTATTACTGCATTCTTAATGAATTTTTAAAAACATTTCACAAAAATATATAAGAATAATTGATAATTGAAATAGCTTTTAAATAAATTTCTAATTCCTCAAATACATTTTGAATTTGCCAATCATTTCGATTAAAAATAATAAAAATAAATCTTTTTTTTCATAGAGTTTGTTTGTTTTTTAACATTATTTTAAGTGTTTTATGAAAACAATATTCAGTAGAATTAAATAAATATTCATTTATTGCTATTTACGTATTTTTCCAATATCTTTAAAATATCTCTTTTAAAACTTCATTTTCAAAATGAAGGATTAATTTTTGTTAATGATATATATTTGATAATCACAGTCATTTAATAATTAATTTCTTTTAAATGCAAATTAACAAGATATAAATAAAAATATTGAAAAAAAATATGAGTGAAATTAATTTGAAGGTAGCGATAACGAGTTATTATTATTTTTTAATATTCTTGACATTTGTGTCCTCAATCCACATTTTTGACTTTTTCTCCTGCTTAACTGACAGTGCGAAAACAAAGAAATAATTTGTTTTCTATGTTTTGAATTTGAGTTTGACCAAAATAAGAAAGTATATGGCAGAAACTGATGGAATGAGAGCTAATTAGAAGGAAATATATTGTTATTACAAGTCAGAATTGAAGTTAAGTGGGAAAACAACAAGTCACTGAAATAATAAATGTGCGTTTCATTTATTATTCACAGCTTCAAATAAAAAAAATTAAAAAGATAAACCAGTGAATAAAAAAGGAATTGATTATTATCCAAAGAGATAATGAGCAAAAGATGGTAAAAGATTAATTTGCTCCAAAAGTACAAAAAAAACCCCCATTCGATTCCAGAAATTTTGTTCAGAAACTATATTTATTTGTAAAAATAATACAGATGATTTCCTATTATTATTATTGAAGTATTTCGAAAGCAATTCCTTGTTTGTTTTTTTTAGTTTTTTTAATACTGATTTATTCAAGATATTAATACTAATTTATTAGTTTAGTTTTTTAAATAAATGCATTAGAATATATATTTTATTTAGTAAGTTTCATATTAAAGAATTATATAATGTGATACTTTTGACTATAAGCAAATTTGTTCTACTCAAGGAAAAAGTATGCATCCTATTTCTATGTTAAGCAACTTAAATCCCGTAGAATATTTTTTTTTTAGATTTTTGCTTATATTACCTATAAGATTTATATAGATTACTCATTAACTTTCGAGGACATTAATTATTTATACAGCTTTGATAATAAAGATAATTAAGCATTTGTGAATTAATCTTCATCACAGATTGCTTTTAATGTACCTGAAAAGAAATATGTCCATGAGTTCCGAAAGATGATTAAAAAAGTCAAGGTAATATATAAAATATTATCTCAAAATGTATTTTGAATTAGGAATTTTCCCGATGAAACAAAAACAATATTTTATCCTTTAAATTTTTTTTGAATGAATTGATCATAAAATTTGTGTTCTTTATATACAGAATAAATTTGCTTTTTTTATCAAAACTTTATTAAATGTAAGAATCCCCATGGCGTACTGTAATAAAGCAAAAGTAAAATTATTAGACAAAGATTTGATGACAGATAAATTTAGCAATAAAAATGTTATAGGAAGTATTTTATGGTCTTGTCTGCTATCAATATTTTAAGGATGTCAACATCTGCGTCGATCCCACTGCAGTTTAAGAATCTCTGCGGCATTATAATCTATATATTTCATAATGAAATGAATGACGTGTGCCTACCATTTATAACCGTGTTAATAAAATGCAGAGTAAGTGTAAGAACAGTCAGCGGATTCGTCAACAACCACAGTTGGTCTTTTTATTTTTTTTAATTTCCCAGAATTAGCTCAGATGTATGCAGGGGATTGGATTAGATTTATTGGCGCATAAATCATGTTTGACTATTTAATAAATAGACTTAAATGAACATGAAAAATCATAAAAATAGGCATCTTTCTAAAAAGTTAAAAAAAAAAACTTTTAATTTTACTAAAATGATATAACACATCCAGCCTTGTTACATTAATACAGCATTTATGGGTTAAAAGTAGCTAAAATAGCATCATAAATCAAATACTGAAGTATAGTAATATAGCACTGGCAACCTTATTATGATTTGTTAAATTTCAACTGTTTGAATAAAAGAAATTATTTTAAGTTACTTATATATTCCTTATCATAAACATTACTATTATTTGGTTGGTTGGGATATGGAGATTGTAGTCTCATATGCTTGATTGATTTGTGTTGTACTAAACACAGGGCATTATTTGAAATTTTTTATGCTTCAAATTGTTTTAATTATGTTTTTCCTGAGTTAAATTTCACTTTTCGATAAGATTTTAGTACACTTTCCAGATATTTACCAGAATAATTATTTATACAAACCATTTCAAACGGAAAAAGTATCTAAGTAACCTCCAGAAAGGAACAAATATATCATTTAAAATTGATTTAATCAATATGTACATCAGCTCTAAAACGAAAATTTGCTTTCATATTTTAATGTGATCTATGAAACAATAATTAAATGTATTATCTTTTTTAGAAAAAAAAATTTAAAAAACACACCTTTCGTCAAGAAGATCTAAAAAAACACACAAAAAAAACCGTAGCAATAGATTCCTGTTCTGAGGATTGCACAAATATGCTTTAACAAAAAAATTTGAATAAAAAAATATTTTCCATTTTCTTGTTTAAAAATAAAAAAATCTACATAATGATACTTAGAAATACATTTTGGTTATAACTTAATAACATATGCATATATTAATCCGCTTAATCTCAAATAGTCTTTTTTTAAAGTTTTAGAGAAAATCAATACATTTAATTAAAAATGATTTATTTCGTTGTTTAGTTTTAACAATAATTTACTGTATAATCCTTAAATCCATCCTAAATTTTTATTGAAAAATCAATTCGTTAATAAATCGCTAATAATTATAAACTCTAAAAATAATTTCTTTTTTCAGAAAAAAGAGAAACCGTTTTCCGTTTCTGTTTCTCTTTTTTCTTTTTCAGAAAAAAGAGAAACAGAAAAAAGAGAAATGATTATTCATTAAAGGAAAAAAAAGCAGCGTAATGACTATTCAAGAAAATGAAGGAATATTGTTTCCTCTATCTACTGGAAATTAATTGAATAAAACTATTGTTAGTAAAGAAATTATTTACTATATTTTCCTAGTTATTTCTTAATAGTTAAGAATTCATTGCTTTTATTTCATTTGTTACTTTTCTTGGAAAGCAATAAATATTTTTTTAAACCCACTCTCAAAGCCTTTCAGTCTTTTAACACTTTAATAAAATATTCAACTAAGGTTTAAATTAACTCTCATCATTTTGATTTTACTTTTTTATTTTGAAAATATTTAATTTATATAAAAAACTAAGTTTTTCTTTTGTACTTCACTGGGAATAAGTATTTATGGAGCTACTATTGCTAAAAATTAGCATTTTGAAGTAATAAACAAAAATATTACTAGAAAAAATATATTTTCGAATTTAGGCTTCATTTTTTAAATAATATTGATATTCCATGGCATTTGTATACAACATCATTAAAATTACTTAAAAAAAGTAAATAGTAATATAAAATTAAAGTTTATTGAAATATGTAAAAATTTTGGATGGAAAGACACTTTTTAAAGTAAGAATTTATTTGTTTAAATTTTTATATCCATTAAAATTTAACGACTTTCTCAAATAATAAAAGTTAATGATAAATGTTCTCCTAAACGTAACACCCTTTTGATAATTTTATGACTAAGCGATAGTAAATTGACAAAAGAAGCTTAGCAACGATAATTTATGGCTTTTGAAGTGCTGAAAATAAAATATTGTTTGCATATATATTTTTTTAATTTTTGAAAGCCATAAATTTGTGGTAAAACTAAGATAATATTTACAGAAAATTTTATATCTCCTTAACTATTATTATTATTATTTTGTATTTTAATAAATTTTCACTTTTTTATCTGGTAACAAAAATATTAGAAATGAAAAAAAAATCTAAATAATCTTCTCAAAATTTTATAATATTTTATCCCTTTTTTATATTTAACTTAAAACAGGTAATGAACATAATTTAGCATTTTTAAATTGTGAAATGTAAAAAGACTGTTTGAAAAAATTCAGAATAAGGCTTATTTTTTACAGATCGATTGTAAAAGTTTTCCAAGGTATTTTGGAGATCAGAAGGCTAATTCAGTTATTAACAAATTTATATTATTTATAAGTCTGTATAAACAGATTTATTATTAATCGAATTTCTTATTAAAAAACAAATTTAATAATTTGATTTCATGAAAAATTTTCATGTCTTCTTAAAGACAGTTGCACAAATTAGAACTATCTTGATTTAAATCCTTCATATAATTAGTAATTTAGTGAAATTTCTGCATAATCATTTTTCAAATAATATAGGTGTTTTCAAAGCATAGTAAATGAAATAAGAAATCTGTACTTATATAACGGAATTAGTACTTTGTATAAGCGAATTTGTTTTTATTGGAAACTATGACATAGAATAAATGATTTAAGATAGAGGATGAAATATAAACAGAAGAGTTTGTTATGATTGAAAATTTGAAAGTATAAATAAACCCATAGAGCGATCATAATTAAAGTTTAAATAGTTCATTATGATCCATTATCTTTCCTAAGAAAATATTTATAAAAGAATGATAACTCTAAACTAAATTTTGTATGTTTGTACTAAATGGGCATGTTCATCTTTCGACATTCTTATTTGCTTATACAATACTTAATGTACAATGGGTATTTTTTCTTAGATTTTTTTCTATCTGATTAGAATCAGATTAATTTTAGATTTTTTTTCTATTTGAACGGAATCGGATTAATTTTAGATTTTTTTTAATATTTGAAAGGAATATATTCAACTCTGGCTAAGATGTACGATTTTACCGATAAGAACGTGTAAAAGATTTTATTCATATATTTTAATACATTCACAGTTATCACATGCTGCTGTGGATAGACAATTTATCGGTAAATTGTTTCGCTTGATAAAAAATTAATGGAAATACCAAATATTAAAATGCATCCGTCTGTATCAGTTTTTACATTATATAATTTTCAAAATCTATATATTAATTATTAAAAAAATTTTAAATTTAACAGAAATATACAATGAGTAAATAAATCATATAAAATTCCATTCATCATCGTGTTTAAAGTAACCAGCTCCAGACAGAATTCATTAAAAAAAAATTTCTCTATTCTTATAGGTTTGCAATGTAATTGTTCAAGAAAAATCTTAATTATAAAGTTTTGTTGACTAAATAAATTCTATTAATATATTTCTTCTAAAAGAAAATAAAAGACATTTACTTTAATTTAAAATGAAACTAGAAGGAAATCTTATAATATGCATCTCAAATTATTTTAACTTTGACGTAATTTATTAAATTAATATTTGATGCAGAAAAATTAATAAATCATTTCATAATATAAAAAAAAACATATTTTTAAGGATTTTTATTATTATACTTTAATCATTTATTTTATTTATTTCATTTATTTATCCTTCAGTAACACATAAAAATACATATTCATCAAAAATATAAAAATTTCAATTTGAATTTTCTTTCTCGGAGGCAAAAAAAAAAAAAAAGTTGATTTTTTCTTCTTTAAAAATAAACAATCAAACATATAACCTTAAACACTCAAGTGTATAATATATTAAAAATAATAATGAATAAATATTACTTCAGATTTAATATGTAATTTTAAGGTTTAAAAACATTAGTTCGTTACTTAGTTATTTTTCATTGGGATATTTTCTACCTTTTAAATTAAATAAACATTGCAGGCATACGATGTTTTTTTTGTTTCTGCCTGGAATTCTAAATTATTTAAAGATTCAAAAACTTCACGTTTTCTTTCTCTCAATAAAAAATAAAGGATTATTTCATGAAAAATCAGAGATCTAACATAATAAGGAATTTTCTCTTTTATAATTTTCGAATGTTATAATATATGAGAAACTATTTTAGCATTTTCTACAATTCTTTAGCTGCGACGAAGTATTAAAAATTCTATATTTTTTATTATAATTGCAGAATGTGCGGCGGCTGGCGCTCGTTAAATCTGTCGTGGTCGCAAAGTCCTCCGTGTCAGGAGTAATACCATTGGGGTTACTGGATCTGAGGTATTTCAGGTGTAAATTACGATTTGAGATGAATGAATGAAGTCCGCCCCCTAAAAAAGAATTGTGACGTGTGTGTAGCTAAGTCTTACTCTTGGCCCTAAATTGCGTTACTTGTAAAACAAGAGACGTATATCTCCGGCTTAAAATCTGCTAATGTATCAGAGGGCTTATCCATGGCAAGGGCCATAAGTAGCAACAACATAATTTTTTTATTAATTAAAACGTACTAACTCCATATTTTGAAATTTTGGACTTTTAAATTATCTAAGACTTTAAAATATTATTTTTTATGTGAGTAATAGAACTGATATATTATACATAAAAAATCTGTTTATATTATATTTGATCGTTATAACGATCATAATAACGTTTTATTAAGAACTTTGCGATTTCTTCCTTTTTTTTTCAACAATTGGAAAACAACAACAATGATATTTTAATTTTTTTTCTTCTGGTATTTCTTTCAAAAATGTATGACATCTCCAAGAACTTGAGATTTTTTCCCCTTCTTTAAAACCTTTTGAATAATACGTGCACCGAAAATAACGTATTTAAGAAAAGACATTCTCTATCTGAGCGACAAATTTTGTCAGACCGTAAACCCTACATTGTAAAGGTGCAAGGAACTGGGTAAAAAAAAAATATGTTGTAAGCATTTCCACTCGGTTTACTTCAAAAAATAAGTATTTGAGTTCGCTTGAAAGCATCCTTCATATACTGATATTGTTAGTTTTTGTCATGAACGAGGTTTTAAAGGAAGCGAACAATGCTACGATCTTCTTCTCTAAAATTACACAGTTGACAGACATTATGGTATTAAATATGTCGAGCTCTCCAACTGAAGTTATTTTTGTTATTTTGCCCTCTTCCATTTTTGGATTTAAAAAAATACTGAACGTTGTAATTGAAGAAAATAATTTTTAAATTGGAAAATTTATCTTTGTTTGCGTTTGTAAGTTTCGAGTGCCCTTTTAGGAAGATGAATATAAAATATTTAATAAATTCATTATATTATTATAAAATTTTATTTACGAATATTAGAATTAAAGTCAGAATAATTTACATTTCTTTACAATAACAGTAAGAATTTCTTTAATGTAGAAGAACTTTTTTTATAATTTCTTTATTATTACCCATATTTTCATTTTTATCCCTAAAGCGTGTACAAGAATGCGAGTTTATATATAGTATGTTCCAAGCATCAACAATGATATAAAAAAATTTCTTTTATATATTTTTACCAAAGGTACCACAATAACTCAAATTTATTCTTACATTACCTTTTTTTTTTAACTTTAACAAACATTTGGAATTTTAAACTTTAATAAAATTATTTTCTTTCTAATTCCATAAATTCTAATAATTCTAATCTGATATTCTTTCTAATTCTAATCAGGTATTCTTATTTCTTCTTAAGGTGAATATTTTACTATATCTTCTTTTTTACGTTGTTTTAATAATTTGTAAAATAATGCAACTTCAAAAAAGCATTATTAACCTTAAAAGCCATATTAAAGCTATAACACATAATTTGAAAGGAAATATCTACGATAGCAAACAAACGAGTTTATGTATGAGCACAATGATCATAGAGCATTCTTTCTTCTTGAGGTAAATATTTTGATATCTTCTTTTTTACATTGTTTTAATGATTTATAAAATAATGCGATTCCAAAAAAAAAGAAGTATTAACTATGAAACCTATATTAAAGCTATAACACATTATTTTGAAGGAAATATCTTCGATAACAGACAAACGAGATTATATACGAACACAATAATCATAGAAATCTGAGTAACCTCTGTGAAGCCAAGTTAAAACTAAGTGATGGAATTTAAAAAAAAGAGAACTCAGAGCTGAAAAATTAAAAAAAAATTATAAATCATTTTAAAATGACTAGCGCGTTAGAATCAAGATTAAATAATGAAATTTGTCAGAAATTTACATTCTTATTACATTCTAACCGTTTTGTTTGAAATGCAATGATGTAATGAATTGATTAGAATATCATATCAATGTGAAATAACTGAATGCATTTATAATATTTATTTGTTTTGTTTAAATCAATAAATTTAATACTTAATAAACTGAAATATTTTTAAAAATAAATTTTAAGAATGAATTGGGTCCCAGATACACGTCTTCAATTTTTTAGAAAAATGCATTTAGCTTTAGAAATTAGGAAATAAAATGGAATAATACTTAAATTGATCATTCAATAAGTTTATACAAAATTAAAATTGAATTATAAATTTCCAAGTTATAAAGTAGTTAATTCCGAAATATTTTTTGGCCGAACCTGATTGTCGGAACAATATTGTTAAGATAAGTACCTAAATACAAATTCTGTAACACTAAGGTAATTACAATAACATTTCGATTTTCGTTTTCTCAATCTGTAAATGTTTGATAAATTCCAAGCAGGATTATATAAGTTATCCCAAAAATAAATTAATTTTCCAGGAACATCCATTAATTTATTTTACAGTTAATGGATTCTTGGAAGCATTAAACATCAATTCGTTTATCTTATAATTTAATGAAATATGTAACACTTGATAAATGGCTTCGTTTCAACAAGGTATTTAGTAATAATTTCGGAGAATAAACAATGTAGTTTCAGATATTTTTATAGTATAAATATTTCATATATTGAAAGCTTGGAATTTATCAATAAAAGGCAATAATAACACGTGACGATTCCCACACTTGTTTTAATTTCATAAATGTATCTCTTCATGAAATTGATAAAGAAACAAATTTCAGAGATAAGTACATATCAAACTTAACTATTCTAAATTCTTCAAATTGTTTATCTATGCATTTGTTTATATAGTCAATTAACAAGAAAGCAAATAATATAATTTTTCGTGTCTATCTAGATTAGCCTCAGGACTACCTTTCTGAAATTAAGTTGTGAGAGGAAAGAATTTAGAAATGACAAATATCTTTAAACTACTCCTAAACATTTCTTTAAACTATCGTAATATAGTTTATGCTGTCCCTATATAATTTTGTTTGAAAGGTTTTATATTTAAATTATTACATCAAATTTATAAACTATGTTTTAAAAATATTCCTATCAGATATATAATTCTTAAAGTTATATGTTTATCCTTATGTATGGAATTTTCAATAAAATTATTTTCACACTTGTATTTAATTAATCAAAAATAACTGAAAAGACAAAAATTTGTTATAGAAAATTGCAGTTTATTCAATTTATTTATAAATAAATAGTTAATGATATTATATTACAGGACAGTGTTTTAAAAAGAATTATATTTTACATCTATGACTCATGTATAATAACAATGGAATGATTTAAACAGATAATGAGAATAAAAATGTCCTTAAAAATTGGGAAATATTTATTGGAATAAAAACGTGCTATTGAATCTTGGAAAAAATACGATGGCAGTACTTGATAGGCTAGAAAATTTACACAAATATATCTTTGTAAGACGTTTTACTTTTAATTTCTCAAGGCTTAAGGTGAATGTGAGAAATTCAGAGACATTATCAACGTTTAAAATAATTCTTGTAATTTAAAAATCCCATGTTTTTGGTTAGAATCATATTCCTAGAGACTTTTATTTGTGTGACCAAAAATGACGCGAAATATGATTACTTAGATCATCAAACGTATTTATTGCACCCCCTAAAAAGATTAATAATGATGTGAATAAGTTATTTTACTGCATAAAAGTGTTAAATAATTGGAATGTCTTGTCCTCGAAATTGGATTCACACAATCAAACTTGTGGCGTTACAATAGGTAATAGAATAAAAACAATAAACCGTCTATTACCATATGTTTCTCAGAATCTGTATTACTTTAATGCATTTCAGAAAGAAAAATGTCATGAAAATAATGAACAGCATAAAGGTAGCTACTAAAGCAGAAGTAAGTAATCATTCATTTTAGATATTTATTGCAAGAAAAAGGAGAACTGTTTTATTATTTTAAAAAGTGAAGATTAATGGAGAATTTCGTTATTTCAATCTAGGATAATCGCATAATAATCTGGTATTTCTTTAAAGAATGTAATATAATCTGATTACATTGACAGTTTAAAACAATTGGAATCAACCATCTTATCCTAAAGATTGGGCATCATTACTTAACTGGTATTTTGACAGAATTTAAGGAAATATAGTAAAATAAACATCGATATTTCACTAGGTCTATTTTTATATTACTCTTTTAATAAAAACAATTCTATACAACGTCTTAGTAGCTTTTGATAAGTACCTGATTGGGAAATCAATTCCTCGTAAATTGAGAGCGTAATTTATTCAGAATATCCATTGCTAATAAATTAGAGAAGGAATAAGAATAAAACAGATTTATTCTTTAATTTATTTTCAATTAATATCCTAAATTAATGATGGATGATTCGCCCATCAAGCACTGTAAGCTGTATCCATAATGAAGACCTAATGCTGAAATTAATTTTTACTTCAGCCATTGGTAGCTATAAAAATGCTATATCCACCCCCCAAAAATAGGGGCATAATTTGTTTTTATCGAAATTTTTAAATAGTTAGAACAGCAATCTTACCTTTATTATTGGTCTTTTAGTACTCAGTAAATTGGGCATCAATAGATAATATAATATCTTAAAGACTAGATATGTGTCCTGAAAACCCTTATGATTTAATGTAATTTACAAGACAAATTACTATGCAAAATAATCAACAGCATTTCTGGAAGCGATTGAAGATCAAGTTATCCATCATTGACTTAGGATGTTCATTCTAAAGAAATAAGAGATGAAAGCTAGTTTATTGGGCTTGCGATGAAGGCTAATGGCTAACTTAATTATTATTTCAACCATCGACAGCTATAAAAATGCTACATTCATCCCAATAAAATGCGGGTATATTTTGCTTTTATCGAACATTTTAAATAATTAAAACACCAATCTTACATTCATTATTAGTCATTTTTTTCTCAGTTAATCGAGCACCAGAAGGTAATATAATATCATTATAAACTCGATATGTTTCTTGAAAACTTATAGTTTAATACAATTCACAAGACACATTACTATACAAAATAATTAACAGCATTTCTAGAAGAGATTGAAAATCAGGTCCTCCATTATCGACTTAAGATGTTCATTGCAAAGAAATTAGAGACGTAAATTACTTTATTGTGTTCACGCTGAAGGCTAAGGGTGAACTTAATTATTACTTCAACCATCGACATAAAATGCTATATCCAGTCCAATAAAATAGGGGCATGTTTTGTTTTTATGGAACATTTTAAATAATTAGAACACCAATCTTACATTCATTATTAGTCATTAATTTGTGAGTTAATCGGACACCAGAAGGAAATATAATATCATTATAGACTCGATATGTTTCCTAAAAACGTATGCTTCAATGAAATTCACAAGTCGAATTACTATGCATAATAATTAACAACACTTCTGGGAGATCAAGTCATCCATCATCGACTTAGGATGTTCATTGCAAAGAAATAAGGGACGAAGGCTACTTTATTGGGCTCGCGATGAAGTCTAACGGTGGACTTAATTATTACTTCAACCATTTACAGCTATAAAAATGTTAAATCCACTCCAATAAAATGGAGGCATGTTTTGTTTTTATCAAACATTTTAAATAATTAGAATAGCAATCTTGCATTTATTATTAGCCATTTTTGTGCTCAGTTTATCTAACACAAAAAGGTAATATAATATCATTATAGAATCGATATGTTTCCTGAAAACACTTATGCGCCGATGCAATTCACAAGACACATTACTATCCAAAAAAATTAACAACACTTCTGTAAGATCAAGTCATCCATCATTGACTTAGGATGTTCATTCCAAAGAAATTAGAGACAAAAGCTACTTTATTGTGTTCGCAATGAAGGTTAACGGTGAACTTAATTATTACTTCAAAAATCGACAGCTATAAAAATTTTATATCCAATCCAATAAAATGGGGGCATGTTTTGTTTTTATCGAACATTTTAAATAATTAGAGCACCAACCCTACATTTATTATTAACCATTTTTGTGCTCAGTTAATCGCACCAGAAGGAAATATAATACCATTATGGATTCGATATGTTTCATAAAAACTTATGCTTGAATGTAATTCACAAGACACATTAGTATGCAAAATAATTAACAACATTTCTGGAAACGATTGAAGATCAAGTCATCCATCATCGACTTAGGATGTTCATCGCAAAGAAATTAGAGACGAAACCTACTTTATTGTGTTCGCGATGAAGGTTAATGGTGAGCTTACTCTTTATTTCAACCCCCGATAGCAGTAATAAAAGGAGCAATGGACTGTTTGTTACGAGACTCTTGGGATACATCCTGCTGATGCTGTTGACGCCCAAAGTGATGCGTTTGGGTTAACCCACCTTCATCGCTATGCCTACAGTTTAATGGACCCTTTTCTTACATCAGTGATTGACCTGAATGAGCAGTGTTTCCTGTTGCCGAAGTCTTCTTTAAAAAATTGCTTTAAAAGCTTAATTAGCTAAGAAAGAGGGAAAGAAACTCAGCAGCAATTTCAGGGCATCGGGAATTGAATCGATTAATTTCTTTTGTTTTATAGATATAGATATTATTGTAATGATACTCATAAAAAGCAATTGATTTCTTATTATAAAACATTATAATTGAAAAATTCTTTTATAACAATCCAGAATAACAGTATTTGTTGTTATAATAGTAAGATAATAATGTTCTAAAGGACAAATACATCAAATTGGAAGTAAAATTTCTAAAATGAATAGATTTTTCTGTTTGAAAATAAGTTAAAAATACAAATTATCTTAATTTTTTTTCAAAACTTTTACTATGCAATGAGCAAAATAGGGATGTTTTTTAGTTACAATGAGAGGTATTTTCAATAATAAATGTATTTTAAAATTAATAAATGTTTTTTAAATCTTATAAATGTTGAATGTTATTTAAAAATATACCAATTATTTTATGCTTTCATGATTTTTATGATTTTTCCGAAACAATATACGAGAAATGATCTAGTTTTAAAGTAAAAAAATCTACTTTTTAAAGACTTCAACTTTTATTTTATTTCTTTCTTGACAGTTATCTTAGATTACTTCAATTATTTTAGATTATTTATATAAATTCATGATGTTTCTAGAAACCTTAGTTATGATAATCTGATTAGCAAAAGTACTATATACAGGTATAATATATTTTCTGATTTTTTTAATCGAACTAAGTTTGAGTATTTTGATTTTAAAAAATAAATAAATATAAGATATATTTATATTTCTTAGTTTTTCATAAATAATTTAATAGACAAAAGCAGCAAATGCCTGTTTTTAGTAAATCGATATCAAATTTATGATACTATTATCTTTATAATTCAACTATGAACAAACATTAATAGTACTTGAAACATATCGCAACTTATATTAATAACCTAGAGCATTGCTACAAATTTTTGCTTATGATGAAATAGTCTGAATTTATTCTCTATAAAATTATAAACTACATAGGTGGATTAAATTTTAGATTCATTACAAATAACCATTTACTATGCATTCTTACAAAATCGATTTATTACACGAAACAGAAAAAGAACAAATGTTATAAGACAATAAACATGTAATGTTTAAAATTTCGTTGAAAATATAAATTCAAATAAACGTCGAACAACAATAAAAAACACTTTGAAATATGTTGTAAATAAATCCTGAATAAATAAATTTTAGAATAAAACTATAATTATTCAAATAAAAGCAAATTTTCAACTATTGCATCTTTGTGGAAGAGATTATTTCCTTTTTGATAGCCATTGATTTTTGAATCCCTTCTGAAAATGTGCTAAATATTTAATAAAATTAACTACTTCATTAAATAAACGACATTCGTTTTAAAGCAAATATCTTTTATTAAAACCCTCGAGGTAATACTTCATAAGTCATAATGGCTGGAAATGGCAACTACGTATCATATATCAATAAATCTAATGTAACATCAGATAAGTTTTCTCATAAGTTCATTTGATAATATATTTATTTAGTGAATATATTTTTCGAACGTAATACCGGATTTCTTTTATTTGTCGTTGATAGTGTTAATTTAGCAGACAGACAAATAACTGATAATATTTTACAGAAACTCTTAACGGTCATATCGATTTCTAGTACTTCTTTTAAAGATGCGAAGCCAGTTTATTAATGCGAATAATAATGCAATTTTCAATTAGTAAATATATTAGTACAAAAATAAAATATATAAAAAATCTATTTAATCTATTATAATATGCGCGAAAACGAACACTTAATGGGGGATTGTTATTACAATACATCTCACGGCATTGCACAATTTAACACGTTGACTGCCAATTACGAGATAACTCGTATTGTTATTGTTACATGCACCCATTGCCCAACATTGCTAGACCAAGTCCATGACTGGATGGAAAGATTGCAGCCTCTGTTAGTCATAAGGACCAGAGCACCTAGAAATTAATAGAGGACCGACTTAGCTCTATAACACATTCGCTTACACAGTGGGGGAGCAAATTACACATCACAGATAACACACAGAGGAACAACCATGCCCTAACCGGGACTTGAATTTGGAATTTCCCAGAACACGAGGAAGATGCGGTACTTCTGTGCCAGAAAGTCGGCAGATAACTCGTAGATTGCGTTCTCTTCTAGGACGCCAACAACGAGTTATTTCGCTCTTGTTTACTTGTCATTTTTGTGCAGCTACGATTAAACTCGGAATGTATCAGTGTAAATATCGATAAATGGCTTCTGGGATACGAGCACAAAATTCAATCCTGGCTTTGCATGCACAGAAAGTTTATTAAAAACGAACAAAAAATATAATTCTAAAATTTAATCCAAATTCAAGGGATAAAATGTTTTATTGTTTGTGCAACTTCTTAAAACAAACTCATTTTTTCATTATTTTACCCTCTATAGGCCTAATGTTTGTATTGACTCCAAAAAAAATATGGGAATGAAAAATCAGAAATTATAAATCTATATGAGCAAATGAAAAAAAATGTGTTTAAACAATTTTATGGCGTTATAATCATCATGTGAATTTTAAGGCACACCGACCTATAAAATTTGCACTTCTATGTATAATACCTCATATGTGAAAATCCATAAAATAATTTGCATTTCTATGTATAATACCTCATATGTGAAAATCCATAAAATAATTTGCATTTGGTGTAAGGCATACATGTACATGCATCCATAAACATAGTTTGGTAATCACTGACAAAAGCAAAAATAATTTCAATTGGGTCAAATGCTTTCTTGTAATTTTACTGCCAACAGTTTACACATCAATGATTTTGCTATTTTGGGTTGATGAGCCTAGATATGGACATGAATTGTGGTTGAATTGTATTGGTTGTGTTTGCAACGTTATAGAGTTAAGATATATACGCCATCTCATGATAAAAAGCTATAATTATTTTGTAAAATGTCGATTAATTAAAATGCGACCTGAAAGTTACATGAGTCCATAGAGGGTTAAGATGATAACTAAGTACTAGAATTAGAGTTTTTAATAATATAATGTGATGTGATTAAATCAATTTATCATTTTATACCAGATTTCTGAACATAGCAGTGTCAGTCAACGTGTTAAATTAAATGGATTGAGCATTTTATTATTCATAGACAGAAATAGACAGAATTAGAAAATTAGTTGTACAACTTCATGAAAATTTTCGGTCAAACCCTATTTAAATGAAAATGTCTGTTAACAATGAATTCCAGTATTTCTTATAAACGGTCGTAAACAAATGATATGCAGATTGATAATGTGTAAAGAGATTTGTGTTTTTTTAGGACAAATTATGTAATTGTGCAGAAATATTTTGGCATTTGCATAAAGTGTATGGTAAAAATGCTGTCACTTCAAGCTATTGTGGACAACATACAGCATGTATATTAACGGACGCACTTTTATTGATGACATTGATAGGGAAGAAGAATCATCACCTGCGACTAACTCTAAAATTGTAAACAAGATAAAACAGGTGAAATCTCAAATGAATTGTATTTTTTTCATAGAATTGTGTATTAAGTGTTTGCCGACAAGCTTAAATTTCATGGACCGCGGTGGTTTGGGAGTAAGGTGTCGACTCTTGAGCTGTAGGGTTTCATGTTCGAGGCCCGATTCCACCGAAAAATCTTCGTGTATGTGAGTCTGTAGCATGTGTATGTGACACAAACGTCCTTCTTCTGATGTGATGTGGATATGGAGGTGACATCTAAAATGTCGTCCTTTTTATCTGACTGAGGCTCAAAATTACGAAATCCATCTAGAAATATCCTTTTTGGTACATTACAACGAGATGTTAATAAAACTAAACTAAACTAAACTTTAATTTCTTAAATCTTGTATATAGATGAGGGATATGAAGCGAAACGCTTTGAAAATGAGTTTGAATCTTTACAACGTACGAAAACAGTAAATGAAGCTTTGGACAACCAACGATAGGAATTGGGTTCACTACTATTGTTGTTGTTGTTGTGACTAATGGCACTTGCCATGAACAAGTCCCGGCTGACTATATCAGCAGATTTTAAGCCAAAAGAAGCGCCTCTTGTTTCAAGTAGAGGCAATTAGGGCCAAGAGTACGACTTAGCTAAACACTCATCAGAGACGCGTGTACAGACCCTTTTTGAAGGAGGGTACAATCACATATCTCACAGATAGCACGCAGAAGAACAACAATGATCGAATCGGGACTCGAACCCGGGACCTCCAGAACACGAGGAAGACGCGCTTCCTCTTTACCAGAAAGACTGCGGGTTCACTACTTCTAACCAGAAATGAAACACACCTCCCTAGAGTTGAAACATTCCACTTCCTAAATTCGAAAAAAAGTGTCAAAACAGTTCCAGATATCGAAAAAGAGACGCTGACACTGCTTTTTGCCAAAGAAAGTTTGGTACATGCAGATTTCATGCCAAAAGGTGCCACAATTAATGAATCTTCATGCTGTGGAACATTAAAATGATTGCGACGATCACTTAAATATCGACAGTCGTTCAAAAGATATTGTGTTCTTGCACAGCAATGCAAGACCACATGCAGCAAAACTACTATGCTGACTTATGAAAAAGCTTCAATGGGAAGTATAGATCACATTCCTAATAGCCACGACCTTTCAATAAGTGGCTTCCATATTTTTGGCCCCATTAAAGAAGAAATTTGAAAGTCAAGATATTTCTCAGATGACAAGGAGAAAGCTTCGACTAGGGATTGGTTATCAGGTATCGGGCGGGATTTGTTTGCAGAAGGAATTGAAAGACTTCACTCTTTCAACTTGCATCTGATAAAGAAACATAATCTTTTCTCAATCAAGCTGAATGACATCCGTCCTATATTCGCCATCATTTGAAATTCATTATAAATTTAGAAATACCACATATTCAATTTAATTCTTATATAAAGTTATCTAAAGTATATATGAGCATGTAATATTTAAATAAAAAAGGGTAATAATTCATTAGACGTTTTTGTAACATTACATTTTGTAATGATGTAATATTATAATAAAACATTGCAATATAAAATATTGCACTTTTGTAATAATTTGCAAATGACATGTATAGAATTCGACGTTTTAAATAATTGAGAAACACCAAAACGATGATTAATTTTTAAATACCCCATCAAACGTTCAAGTAGAAATTATTTATAAATGCCATGCAATGTTTTTTGAATTCAGTGCAATTTTCAATGTTTAAGGAATCTCTGAAGATTCCCATGGCCGGAAAAATAAACAAATTCAAAACAAGGCCTAAAAACTTTTTTTGAGTCTTTTAACATGAGAAATCGAAAATAGATAAACCTAAATGAGTAGAATTTTCAATACCAAATCGAGTTTATAGAAATATAGTACGGTGATAGCATACTAGAAATACAAACATCAGTCATCAATTTAAAAAATAAAGATTTATAATGTGATTTTCCATATTATTTTTCTTATTTAAACTGCAAACATTGAATCTTGCACCAAATCAGCTTCCTGAATTTTTAAAAATCATTTTCATTGGCATTATTACTGAGACATAAGCACAATTGACGCTTTAAAAATGATTCTTAGAAAAACACCTGTCCTAAAAATAGCTCCTAGTGAAATATATTTATGTTCCAAAACTATTTAGACATCAATCGTACAGTTTGCTTGGTGAAAAATAAATTCAACCATAAAGTTACTTAGAGAAAGAAGATTCCACGCATGTCTTGGCATCGAAAATGAAGATTTATTTCACATTTTATATACAATACGTCATACCGAATGGCATTCAAAATTTTATATTTGATATCTTAATGTATAGAGAAACTTAATATTCACTTAATAAAATAAGAAACTAGAATTCACTTTTACTAAATTCTTCTAATCAGAAGTTCCCTTTAAAAAATTTTAACACAAGGAAAATATCATTCTTTATTTCTCACGGTGCAATATATCTTGTAATATTCGAAACCATTTCACTTGAATACAATCAATATATATGGAATTCTCGTTGTTGCTGTAAATAATAGCACTTGCCATGGTCAGACGCACTGATGGCCGTCGGTGATTTTAAGCCGAACGATCGTTTCTTGTTTCGAAGTAGAGCCAACTAGAGCCTAGAGTACGAATAATCGACTCTCTTATCACAGTCTCTTTTTAAAGGGGGGTATATTCATACACCTTAGATAGAAGAACAAACATGCCCAAACCGGGATTCAAACCCGGGACATCCGATAGCCCTGGAAAATGCACCGCCTCTGTACCAGGATGCCGATAGAATTCTTGTAAATAAAGATAATAATACCAATGATTGAAACAATAATTTTTTCACGATAATAGAGTTTAAAGGTAGAAATTTTTTTGTTTTACTTGGTAAACTTAAGAGCTAATTTCTCTCCAGACAGTACGTCCCAAACACTTATTTTTTATGCATAATTGGTGGCCCAATGCATGCTCTGTTTAAAAGGATTTTATTTTGAGCGAGATTGAATGAAGTGAAACTCATCACAGAAGAATTTCAAATGGTTGACAAACGAAATATTGCCTTTTTGTAAATGCGCTACAGTAAATTATGTTGTCACTAAACTATCCCTATTTCATGTTTTTTTTTTCAGTAAATGATTTCATTTATAACAGGGCATAACTTGTAAAATCCTAATACGTTATGTTTGATTATGATGATTACGTTATATTTTTTCTGTATTTATGTACAAGGAAATTATAAGCAGAGAAATTATTTTGAAGACGCTGGGATACAAGATCTAAAGAGGAAATAAGAGGTTAATTTTATAAATATATTTAAAATAATTATGCCGGCATCCTGAAATAAAGGTAGTACGTCTTCTGCGTGAAATTTGCATTCCCGGTTCCGGCATGGCTGTTCTTTTATTCTCTGTTAGGTGAATGAATATACCCCTCTGTGAAAAGGGGCTGTGCAAGCGAATGTGATGAGCGAGTAGCAAAAGTCGTACTCTTGGCCCTTGTTGGCGCTACTACAAAACGAGAGACGCTGATTAGGCTTAAATCGCTGACTACCTCAGTGAGCTTGGTCATAAAAAGTCCCAGAAGAAACAATAACTAAATAATTGATGAAGAATTAGCAATCATTAGCCAACTTTAACCTCTTGTCCAGTTTTGCCAAATGTTGATGCAAAAGAAAGATTTAGTTTCTAGGTATGTCTTCAATGTCTTCTATTTTATATTCTCTCTTTTAAGAGAAACCACAAAATTGGATGCTTCATTACTTGGATAATTTGCTTCACTATACTTCACCACGAAGGGAAAAAACATGAATACATTCTCAGCTATAACCTTTGTATCATTGTAGCGAATTCTTATCTGATTTAAAAGGTCATGTTTTTCAGATATTTCATCAATAATCCCCAGCTCCATCGGCCCCTATTTTTAAGAGATTTTACAATATAAATTTTGATAGAGCCTCCAGCCTCAATAACTGGAGCAATTACTCCAATTTTTAATAATCTGACATATATAAGCAATTACTCCAATTTTTAATAAACTGACATTTTGAAGCATAGCTTGCCTATTCCATCGATCTATGTTTCTTATACATGTATAATTTAAAATAGTGCCGGCTTGTTGGCACAGAGGTAGCGCGTCTTCCTCGTTTTCTGGAAGTCCCGAGTTCGAGTCCCGGTTCGGGCATGGTTGTTATTCTGTGTGCTATCTGTGAGATGTGTGAATGTGCCCCCCCCCCCTGTAAAAAGGGGCTGTGCAAGCGAATGTGGTGAGTGTCTAGCAAAGCCGTACTCTTGGCCCTAGTAGGCGCTACTCAAATACAGGAGACGCTTCATTCGGCTTAAATCTGCTGCTGGGCTCAGCAGCGGGCTTGTCCATGACAAGTGCCATTTGACACAATAACAACAACAAAATAGTGGTTTCTGTTGATGCTAATGAAAAATTGGATATCATAGTTACAATACTGTTTATGTGGCAGGAAATTAATGATTTGTGAAATACAGCAATGATATATTCATTTAATTATAAATAAATGTATAAGAGAACGAAAATCGTAATTGTAATTTCTGTATTCTAATTTAAAATTAAATCTAATTTCGTCTTGAAAAAAAAAAATCTCTGTTACCTTCCGTGCATATAACTGCATATTTTATTACTAAGTAATATTATATATTTACTTAGTTACTTTAAGTTAAGAAGTCCTGATCTCTGTCAAAGGGGTTTCAAAATAGTTTATAATACATTATAGCGCTTATCTTGTCAACTTAATTTAGTTGTCCATTTATTGTGAATCATTAACCCTGGTATTTTAGAATAATGAAACCTGGGGCTCACTTATTTTGGAAAGATTACATACATTTAAGTAATTACTTAAAATTAATGATCTGTTAGGATGGGAAGAATCCATTAAAACAGGGCCTGACAACCTGGTGCGAAAATTATAGACGCATTAATATGGTAATTCAAAAGTCATAATTTTTTTTTTCAAGAAGTGAAAATTCTTGGCACGATTCAGCGGTATGATACGTGTCGTCCCCGTTTCCATTATTGCGAGTTCACATTTAACTGCTTCCTTGGAAGAATTAATGATAATAACTCAGATTTCACAGGATAATGCGAACCAGTGGTGAATTTTTGAAGAATATTTAATAATAGTTAATGCTTAAGAAATGGAAATTGCATAAAAATCTCGCCAGATTTTGATATTTAAATTATTGCATACTCTGGTAAAGATTGCAGTATCAAATGAGTAAATATTTGATACTGCAATAAATCGAATTTTATATCATAATACAATTTTAATATCAAAATTTTATATCATAATAAAATTTTGATATTTAAATTGTTGCATACTCTGGTAAAGATTGCAGTATCAAATGAGTAAATATTTGATACTGCAGTAAACCGAATTTTATATGATAATAAAATTCGTTTGCTAACTCGCACGTTTGGAAAATGGCATTTTGAATAACTAACACTATCGAACAAATAAAATCAATAATATTCGATTAAGAGTAAAATATTTTTGTCTTAAAAGTGAGTTGATATTAATGCCAATGCTTAATATTGCCGTATTTATGTTTAGTTACTATAAAAGAAAGGGAAATATATACGAAAATACAATTAATATTTTTACGACCTCAGCTATTGAGATAATTTCTTATTGAATTTTAGCACAGGTAAATCAATAAAAGATTAAAATGAAATCTAATAAGCATATTTCAATGTATCATGTCAGAACATCATTTCTTGAATAGTCAAGCACCACGTGCTCGTGCAAGTTAAATTATATTTTTATTCATTTTGATTGTTTCATCGAATGAGTCACTTTAGTATTGCAAACGATCAAAAAAAATCTTTGTGCCGCAGTTATTGTTTTTAAAAAAATATAGCATTTCCTATTCATTTTGTTTCATAAAATCACATGCTCAAAATGGCATTTTTTAAGGTTTTATTTGAGGGTAGTCATTTTAACTTGTTTATTAATTACGGTTTTTGTAAATGCAATGCCAATACGTTATGAAAAGCTGATTTTTTAGATGCTTGCGCAAGAAATAAAATTTTTATTTTTTGCCAACGGATTTTGTTAAAACCAAAACCCTCATCCCAAAAACATCATCATGTTCAGACATGATAATAAATAGCCTTGAGAAACATTAAACTGTACAAATATTTCTTATCTATCCATTTGAATAGAAATAAAATATCCCAGAGCAAAGATTTATTCCCATAATGGATCAATTAGAGCATTACCATGCGATTTTTTAAGAACTTTCCAATTTCTCCAGAAATTTCCCTTCTCTTTTCACATAAATAAGTAACATTTTAAATGACCCAGAGGCCAAACTTTAATGGGACTTAAAATCTTTGTTAGCATAAAAACACGTCAACGAATGAAGTCAAATGAAAAGAATCGCAAGTTAACTTCTAATGTTGTTAAAATATGGTATGGAATATGATGTTTCAAAATAAAATCCAATACAAAAGTACCATTATTGCTTTCTAAAGCCTTCTAAAAACGTAACACTCAGTTAAACACACGTTACTTTAGTGGAAACTTCAATTCTAATTTGAATTTAAGTGTTAGCAGACCATATAATATTCTAAATTGCCACAATTATGATTTTTAGAAACATAAACGCAATGTCTTCTCTAATTTGAGAAATCTCACAATCTTTTCTAATTTAAGAAATATCTTAAGATTTCAAATAATTATCTTACAGAAAAATTTTATGAAGTTGAAAAATTCATTACAGTTGCTTTAAAATTATAATTAACGAAAAATAATTATAACTGCATATCTAAATCTATATATGTTATGGCATATATAATTCCAACTTTTTTAGAATTTTTAACTTTCATAAGAGAATAAATAAAATTAAGGTAATTCTCAAGACAAACAATAAGGTATAAAATTAAACTAATTAAAAACAACCCAAAGGATATTTAAAAGTGTATTCGAAGTCAAGAAGTTTCCAAGTGGCTTCTAATAACCAAGCATTAAGTTGAAATACTATATTTTAATGATACCCTCTATTCTAATTGGAAATTAAAGTTTAATAATACACAATTCTAAATTGCCCTATTTATGATTTTTAAAAACAAAAATGAGTTCTTTTCTCTCACATCGTTTCAATTTAAGAAATATCTTAGAAAACATATTTCAAATAATTATGTCGGAGAGTACGATTTTCATAAAGCTAAAGAATTCATTACAGCAGTTTTAAAACTAGAATTAACAAGGAAAAAAAGTACAAATGTTTACATCAAGCTTTATGTCATATACTATTAGCACTATTTTTAGAATTTTTATATTCTGTAAGAGTGCAAATAAATTAATTTGAAATTAAAGTTTAATAATATATAATTCTAAATTGCCTGATTAGGATTTTTAGAAACATAAAAGTATTGTTTTCTTTCACATCTTTCCAAATTTAAGAAATGTCTTAGAAAACATATTTCAAATAATTGTGTCATAAATTACGCTTATCATAAAGCTAAAGAATTCATTACAATCATTTTTAAAACTAGAATTAAAGAGGAAAAAAGTTACAAATATTTACTTCAAGCTTTATATATTATGTCATATACAATTCGCACTTTTTTCACAATTTTTAGCTTCTGTAATAGTGCAAACAAATTAATTTGAAATCAAAGTTAAATAATATGCTTTTCTAAACTGCCCTCATTATGATTTTTTAGAAAACAAAAGTGTGTTGCTTTCTTTCACATCGTTTCAAATTTAAAAAATATCTTTGAAAACATATTTCAAATAATTATGTCACAGAGTACGATTTTCATAAAGCTGAAAAATTCCTCACAGCCATTTTTAAAACTAGAATTAAAGAGGAAAAAAATTACAAATATTTACTTCAAGCTTTATATATTATGTCATATACAATTCGCACTTTTTAAGAATTTTTAGCTTCTGAAAGAGTCCAAACAAATTTTAATGTACATCTCAAAACAAAACAATAAGACATAAAATAAAACCGTTTTTTAAACAAGAATATTCAAAAGCATATTCGACGTGAATAAGAAATGTCTAAGTGCTTTTACTCTCACGAGAGAAAGAAAAAGCAAAGATTCTGCCTTTCTGTGAAAGAACTTCAAAGGAAAATAGAAAGAAAAAAAATGGAAGATGAATAAAAGTTTCAACAGAAAGAACATTTAAATTGACTCGGGCGTAAATTAAAAGCTAGTTCTAATTTTCCGAAAGACACGTCTCAAAAACCGTCACGCAGATCCCCCTTGTCCCACAGAGTATATGCACCGAAACGAAAAGCGTTGAAGCATTGCTTAACGCTTCGAAATAACTAAAGTCGACCTTTTATATTTCAAAAAAAAAAACACTGCAACAATAACTTCCACACTTCTGCAATTAATAACTTTTGATATAAGAGAAACAGAAATAAGAGGTAAGCGCTAACCACAAGTGAACGATGCTAGGAAAAAAAATGTCGCGAAATCTTCGTTATAAAACAACTTGTTCCACACAAAGAAGTTTAGAAATCTTGGACGGCGTATTTTGTGCACGCTTGTTGGCTGCTTAGTCAAGCGTTGATGGCAGCAAATAAGTTAAGATTTGTTACATCTTTATTCTTATGTACCTGACAAAAGACATTTTATGTGTAAGGATTTCTGCTCCTAACTTTTTTTTTCGTTCCCTTTCCAGCGATCCGTTCATTTCAAAAAAGTTAGCCTGAGTTGCATTTTCAGTTTTTGTTTTTCCTGGTGGTTGCATAGTTGCAATTATTCGCTTGGTAAATAGAATAAATGGTAATCAGTCTTAATAACGGTACTTACCAATTTTATGCGAATGTTTTTTTTTAATTTGCCATTTCGTTTCTGATTCAGAATTGAATGTCTACAAAAAATTGGAAAGTGATGCATAATTAATTCATTCTCATAAACATAGCTGAGATTTAAATTATTTAATACATGGTGGTAGAGGTTTCATTTTGCTTTCATAAGGTTGGAATTTCTTATTTCTTAGGTATAAAAATCATTAAATTCTTGAAGTATCGCATTAAATTCCGATTATATATTCTATCTTTAATAAATTTTGTATACATTTTATTTAAAAAATAGAGTAGATTAAAAATATTTAAACGAAGCAAAAAAATTAATAATAATAATAATAATAAATAATAACAATGTAGATCAGATTATATTATGCTTTTATGTGTCTTATTTTTTTATTGATTCTTTATTAGTCACAGAACTAAAATGGTATTTGCAAGTTCCCTTACCAGATTTGTTTTATTTAATGCATTTCCCAGTTAATTCATTTTTGACTTATATCATTTTCATACATGGAAAATCACAGACAAATGTGGATAATTCTTTAACGGATTTAACTAAAAATTTTATACAGCCATATCTTTTAGATTCTAACATTCTAAGCTCCTACAAAAATTTATCTAACATTTTACGGGTTGTAAGGTTTCGATTTTGGAAAGGAGGGTTACATCGAATAACCGTCGTGCAAATGGACTGGTGCATATCAAATCCGTCCCCCGCTGTTATGGGGCGGAAGCTTAGAGATGGAATATTAACTCGTTCTCGTCATCTTACTATGGTTCAAAAATATGAGATTCCGTCCCAAAACAGCCCTAGTATTGCTTTAAGACTGGACGTATATATAATTGAACGAAACTGTACCATTTATTCAGTTGTTGTTGTTGTGTGAAATGACACTTGTCATGGACAAGCCCGTTGCTGAGCCCAGCAGCAGATTAAGCCGAATGAAGCGTCTCTTGTATTTGAGTAGCGCCAACTAGGGCCAAGAGTACGGCTTTGCTAGACACTCACCACATTCGCTTGCACAACCCCTTTTTACAGGGGGGCACATTCACACATCTCACAGATAGCACACAGAAAAACAACCCTGCCCGAACCGGGACTCGAACCTGGGACTTCCAGAACACGAGGAAGACGCGCTACCTCTGTGCAAGCAAGTCGGCACCATTTATTCTAATCATGCCAACTAATCGAACAAATTTGTGAAATAACTTCAAACAGGCTTCTTAAGCATCTTGTTGCTGTCGTTACTAATTGCACTTCTAATCGGACAAGTGCTCTGACAGCCGTCAGAGAATTTAAGCCGAATGAGTGTCTCTTGTTTCTGAAGTAACACCAAGTAGGACCACGAGTACGAATTTGCTACACTCTCGTCACATTCATTTGAACAGCCGGTTTTTACTAGGGTGGGGGCATATTTATTCGCCTTACAGATAGAACACAGAATAACAACCATGCCCTAACCGGGACACAAACCCGATATGCTCAGATAACGAGGTAGACGCGCTTCCTCTATACTAGAATGCCAGTTCAAGTATCTTAAAACCGATATGCGATATGTTAGCTTATCAAAAGTATTTCATCAGAGAAATAAGTGAATAAAAAATTTCTATATTAAAAAAACTTTTTATTTATCTATTTTGTGTTTCCATTTAATTTGAAGCAAAATTTTCCTTCTTAATAATAACATCGTTTCGTTCGCATTTTGGTACGAATGTTTAATATTACAGATTTCTATATACTTTTCCAACGAATTTTTAAAAATTTAATACGGTAAAAAGAAGCTATTAAAATGTGTACGAAAACTTGATAAAATAAATGTGAATGATTCAAAATTTTTAAATAGCCAAAGTTAAATTAATAGAACAGTATTTAAAAAAAATAGAAAATTTAAGAAATGTGGAGATTAAGTCGAATGATCCTAAAATCCAATTTTATCAAACACCACTAAACATAGACATAGAAAGTCATATTAATAAAATATTCAATGCTTTTAGGACACACAATTGAAAATTTAAACGTTAAAAATGCATAATAGACATCTTTTAATAATATTAAAAATATAACGAAACATATTTTTTTAAATCTTACTCCTGTGACTTTTTCCCTCTTTTCGCTTCCAGAAATAGTACAGAAATAATTTGACTCTGGGTTTGACGGCTCCAGCTATTGACTGTCTGTCAAGATCTCATATTTGATGCCTTTGACACCTTCCTTCGACGAGTCAATATCTTCGATTGCTTCACACGGCACCTGATGGCACTTGCATTTCCGAAGATGCGATTCCGGGATTTCGGAATTCTTCCTCGCGGAAAAACTACCGAAATTCGAATTTCTCCCCTGGGGGTAACTTTCAAAACAATATTTGTTATCTTCCCTGACATCCCAGCGTCCGTCTTTACTTTTAATTTCCGACTTTCGGAACCGTCGTATGACCAGAAAAATGAACAAACAGATTTACAGAATTTATATGCAATTATAACATAATAAATTATATAATTTGAGGTTATCTTTAGATGCATGTCTTGTTTGGTAATGGCAATATGTTTATTCAGTCCAAATTAATATTAAAATATACTAATAAGCAATTGTGACTGTTACAGAATCTGAATTTTTATGCCAGAAAATGAAATGTTTTATATAAGTCATTATAATTAATTTTCCTTAAGGCGACCAGGAATCATAAAAATGATTTTTTTGCAATTGTCACCTTAACAATTTGAAATTTTGCAAGCATTAAGAGAAATACAATAGGAGATTACACACAAAATTTTAAAGCATTACATTATTTTATTTATGAGTTATGGGGGTTAATATAATATTGTATAAGCGATAAATGACTTCAATGAAAAATTTTCCAGGCTCTCCAAATTTGTTCGAAAGGATACCAGTTTTATTATTACTTACTCTAACCATTTTGGAACAACAGTTGGGATTGATCTATAAATTTAAGTACGAAATATCAAAAATAACCGATGCACTAACTCAAAATTACTTAAACTTTTTTTAAAAAACAATAAGCTGTTTTAAGTTATTATATTGGTTAATTTCGATATTTCAGACTTAAATTTATAGATCAATCCTAATTTTTGTTCCAAAAGGGTTAGAGTAAGTAATAATAAAAACTTGTATTCTTTCGAACAAATTTGGAGCACCTGGAACATTTTTCATTGAATTTATTTATAGCTAATATTATATTATACTAACCCCCAACTCATAAATAAATTGATACAATGCTTTAAAATTCTGTTAGTCATATCCTATTGTGTTACTCTTAATGTCTGTAAAATTTCAAATTGCTGAGATGAAAATTGCAAAAAATCATTTTAAAGGTCCCTGGTCGCCTTAAAAAATGATCGATAGAGTTGAATGTAATAGATTTGTAATATTTTAAAAATCAAATGTTCTAATTAATTTTTAAACTATCAAAATACCGGCTTTCTGGAACAGAGGTAGAGCGTCTTCCTCGTATTCTGGGACCCCCAGGTTCGAGTACCGGTTCGGGCATGATTGTTCTTCTGTGTGCTATCTGTGAGATGTGTGAATGTGCCCCCCCTTTGTGAGAAGGGGCTGTGAAAGCGAATTTGGTGAGTGTGTAGATAAATCGTACTCTTGGTCCTAATTGGCGCTACTTCAAAAACAAGAGAGGCTCCTTTCGGCTTAAATCTATTGCTGTATCAGCGGGGGGCTTGTCCATAGGCAAGTGCCATAAGTAACAACAACAACAAACTTTCAAAATTAGAATATTCAATACGTTAATGAAAATATTTTAAATAATTTGGGAGAATTATAAGTAGATTATATTTCTTAATTAATATAAAAAATATATCATTTAATTCTTATAGATTCTCGTCTATATTTATTTTAATAAAATATTTATCTTAAATGTCTTACTATATATTTAAAATAAATGTCATTGCAACTAGGCACGCACATTCCGTATCCAAACTTAAGTAATTGGGTTAAATTCAACCAAATTTTACGAATTATAACTAAGAGAACAGAAGGACTGCCTCTTTTTTGAGCTCAGTTAAGAACTTGAAGATTCAAAGTGAAAATAAAAGAAATAATAGATTTGATTTTTTGAAATCCTGAATAAAGGAGTCTTCTTTTAAAAACACGTAATTTTTTTTCATATGAATTTCTTTAATAAGGAAACTATTCTGCATAGCTTACTGTTTTAACTTGATGAAATCAGTTTTCAAATTTTTTCCAATTATTTTCAGGTTTTTCTTAACCCCTTAACCAGTTTGCCCGTACGCCGTACGTGCATCGATTTATCAAATTCTGATAGTTGTAAACAAAAAAATAAATCATAACAATTATAATTCAATAGTAAAATGACTCTGAATACCAAATATTCCATGGATTTCCATTTGAATCAAAAGGAGAAAATATTCCCAATTTAGAAGGTGTCATCTTATTAGATTGTAAGGAAAATAAACCAGTTAAGGGGTTAATATATTGCGTTTCTTGGCGAATTCCAGCGAAGAGTTCAATGTTTTCTGGTATAATAGTAAAATTGAAATTAGTAATGAAAATTTTAAAAAAGTACGTAGTACGTACGGTATGTTTGGTCAGACGGAAAAACTGAAAGGGTTAATCTTTGAAGACCTGCGAGATTTTTCAGATTTAAATTTAACCAATTTGATGAACGATCTTTCTTGAAACAAATGTTTGACAGATGGTTTAAATTTTCAGATTATTAACAATTGAGAACAACACTTCAGTTGGCAGCGCTTTAACGTAGCATAGTATAAAGGCGTTTGATTCTGAAAAATTCTATTTGCATCAAGCATTTATTCTATCTCAAATTGGGTTTTTAAGTTTCAAACTCAATTTTGAAAGCAGAGACCATATTTATGAATTTGCATTCTATATTTTGAATTCTAGAAAAACTCAGTATGTTGTTGTTATTTATGGCACTTGCCATATTGGACAAGCCCCCCCCCTGATACAGCAGCAGATTTAAGCCGAAAGGAGCTTCTCTTGTTTATTAAAGTAGCGCCAACTAGGGCCAAGAACACCACTTAGCTACACACTCACCACATTCGCTTGCACAACTCCTTTTTACAGGGGGGCACATTCACACATCTCACAGATAGCACACAGAAGAACAACCATGCCCGAACTGGGACACCAGGAACGGGGAAGATGGAAATTCAGTATTATAAGGTTATGCCTAATTAATTGTATGAGTTTTCGGAATGGCATATTGATTCTACTGCTTCATGGCACAACTACTCCTTGTAGTCCTTGGGTGCCTTATCTATATGTTCCTTCTATTCTCCGCACATTCTTTCCAGTTCTTTATCATCATTACACTCAAGTTTCTTTCCGCATCCCCCAACAATCTAGATGGAGGATTTCCTCTGGCCCGGGACGCCATAGGACTTTTAAAATTGATTATTTTAAGGGTGATGTTTTCAAAGCTTCTCAATATATGGCCGAATCATCTTAATCTATTGCTGCTGATAACTAGTGTTATTTGTGGTTGCCCACAGGGTTTGTATAATTCAAAATTGAATCTAGTTTCCCAGCATCCTGTATGTAGTACTGGGACAAAGAAAGTTTTAAGGACCTTTCTCTCGAACATGTTCAGAGAACGCTATGTGTCTAAGTTAATCCAATTGAATAGAGCAGAAAGGCTTAGTAAGAATCTTATAAATTCTTAGTTTAATTTTTAGACTTATTAAATTGGATCTTAGTTGCATATTGATTAAAATGAACTAAACGAAACTATAAATATTAGAGGAATAGTAATATACAAATCTCTAAAAGTAGTAGTTTAGAAAAGGAAATTCACGTTTAATTTTTTATTCTGCACTGTTAACTCATAACCGTAATACTTGAGAGTATTTTGAGATATTTTCAAGTAATGTCACTTTTATTTATAATGGGCAATTTCGTTCTATATATATCTTTTGTCATTCCACTCATTCTAGAATGTTTGAACCAGCAAAAGATACTAC
>JAOUZG010006964.1:930964-961107 GCA_026289955.1 Argiope argentata | reverse complement strand
ATTGACCATTTAGGAGGAATATTAACTTTTATAGTTGTGAACTAAAAAACCACCTGTGTTGCAAGACGACTCTTATTTATGCTTTCCTAATTAAACAATATCTCGTATGAATAAAACGTGTGCAATTAAACTGAGTTCAAGAAGATTTATATACATGCATTTCTTAGAAGAATTCTTGTGCTTGAAAATAAGACCATTTGATGGAAGATATGTTTCTGACTGGCAGTAAATGTTATAAATTTTTTTAAACTTGTTTTTGTGGTATGATAGTTTTCTTCATTCTTCCAAATAGAAAATTAATAATATCCTTTTCAATATCTTAGCAGAAAATGTTTACTGAGGATAATAAGCAACTTACTAATTCTACCGGATCGTTCAATACCAATATTCTCTATAAGACATGGAATCCGGTAAATAAAATTTCAAATTCTTGCTTTGTCTGTGAGAATCTAAAACTAACGATAATGATGGCCCGCAAGTTTTGCTCCCTATATAATAAAAGTATCACCTATTCTCTTCCGCTTGTATTAAAATATAGAACTTGATGATGGTTGTGCGAATTTCTTTCGTGGCATAGACGAATAAAATTTAAAATGTATAACTTTTCGATAAGTTATTGAATTCATACTAAATCTACTGTGTGAATATATAGTTTGAATGCCTTTATTTCGTTCAATAGAAACCAAAAATTGAACATGAAGATATAGTTGTATTTACATGACAACATATTAAATTTCATTGACTTAAGTCATTAATATTATGAATAGTATCATTATGCAAAAAAGTAAACCACCAGACGGCTAATTAAACGACGGATTTTATAACAATTGGCTAATAATCTACATTTTGGAGGCTAATATCCTGAGCACCAAACTTTTTTATTTTGTGAATCTATAATTTATAGAGATCGAATACATTTTTATATAAACTGTCGTAATTACAAACTTCCTGTAAATTGATTTTTACCGATCCTGTAAATTGATTTTTATTGATCCTATAAATTGTTTTTTTTATTACTTTATTGTTGGTATAATTAAAATCTAGTTGCCAATGAGTTGAGTAGTCTTTATTCTGAAGCGAGGGTTTGTTGCCGAATATTGTGTTTTAATCAATTTATTGCTTCATAGGAAGAAATTATTTCCCTAGAAAAAAGTAGTTTCTACCTGTTTTTTAGAAGCATTAGGTTTTTTTCCTGAAGAAGTATTTTTTTTTCGTGTTCTTAAGCTAAAAGAAAAGTTTTTTTTTATTGGTAACAAAATTACTGGAAAAGAAGTACTTTTAGTTTATTTTTATGGGAATGTTTGCTCCTTTTTTTACCAATTTTTTTAAAGAAATAGTAAAGAAAAATTTGTAATTTTTTCTAAACCTTCTTGAAATAGTTAAAATGGCAAAAAAACTAGCATTATTTTAAAATCACAATAAAGTTGTTTAGTTGATATTTTTTCCCTATCTCCATAACTATTTATTTTATAATCGTACTTAATTCATTTATTTATTTTTCGCTATATTGCTAGCTGCAAAATAATAAAATGTTTTTCAAAAAAGAATTTTCCAAAACTAAAAGGCGAAGAGAAATTAAAAGAAATGGAGTAAAAAATAATTTGTTATAAAGGAGAAAATGCAGAAATAACGTTTTCTTCGATTTTCCTACATTATCAATTAACTCATAATAATATATTTCTCAAGGTGGATTTATTTTGCTACCTTACTACACTGTCTATGAAAATGATTTCTTTTCGTAGCATTTAGCTTCCATTAGGACTATATTATAGTTACTTAGAAATCAATTTCGTTTTGGAATTTTATAGACATAAAAACTTTTAAAATTTATTGAACCAAACATATGGATCTGGCACTAACAATTTACTGGAATATTGATTTTAAAGTAACTAGCTTTCGAGTGCCACTGATTATCGACATCTTTTTTTCTAATCCAAGGGAGAGTATTCGATTTATTCCTCAAGTGATTCTGCTTCTTAATAAATGTTTCATCAAAGATTGTTAAACTTTGTAGTAAAGAAACTGCATATATTTTATGGTTTATTAAGGTTTAATTTTGTTATTTTACTTCATATACCAAGGACAGTTAAATATTTAATATACCGAAGCCCATATATTTATTAAATATAAGACAGTTAAAAATTTAAACTATGTATTTGATATTAAAATATGTGGAAACAATTTTTTTCACATTGTTCCATAAATTGCAGGAAACGAAATAATATTTTATCCATCAACTTGTAATTATTTTAAAAGTGATTAAAAGCAATTTTCAAAAAAAAAAAGACAGTGAGCATTTCTGATGTTCTTTTCATTTATGTTTTTATATTACCAGCAACACAATATAAAGAAAAATTATATTACATCAAGAAAAGATTAAATTACTTAGCAAAACAGCATGTATATAAGGTATGAGAAAACCAGTTTTTAAGATAATTATGTATATGGCTCACTAAATATTTTTACGGCAATTAGTTAAAATGCTAAAAAATGAACTACACTTTAAATAATTATATTTTTAGATATAAATTCAATAACTTTCATTGCTCTTATGTCTTCAATATCTATTATCATCTTCAAATATAAATATTTTAAGTAAAGATGTAATATTTGTAGGTAATTTTCCATTAATCGGGCATCTGCGAAAAATCACCAATGAAATTTGGTGGAATTCTACATTATTTAGCGATTTTTCGCTGACGTCTGGCTAACAAAAAAGTATATATTTATAATATGTATCAATATTATCGATTCAATTGGGAAATCAAGAAGTAGGATTTCGATTTAACTGAAAATCTACCCCAGTAGTGCCCTATACTTCTGAGGTAAATTACAAGTAATAGAAAGAATCTTCCAGTGAGAGAGTTAGTCCTAGCTTATCTCATGGAAACGTAATGCTGTTGTTCAGGCTACATCCACTCCGATGATGAGTTTTCCCACAGAAGAAGTTGAACCGTAGCCAGCGATTGTCATTACAGATTAACTATATACCTCGATTAACTTCTGTTGCGAATGACCTTCATTGATATTACTCCATATAACTTCGGTTGATTCTGAGTTAGTTGCAACATGATCAATCATATTTTATATTAATACTAGTTTGAACTCAAACTCAGGTTTCCAACAGTTTCGAATCTGGAAAGAGCTTTTAACGTAGTGTATACCACACAGAAAGTCACAATTTAGTATAAATATTTCTACTTCTAAAAAATATTACCGGTGAATACTTTATAGGATAACAACCCTCAAACTGAAGTGTCACTTTTGCTCGATGGTCATGTTACTCGGCCATGTAAGATTGCGAGTTCGGATCTAGCTCGGTCGCTACTGCCGCAGACTTCATGAAGTGAAAAAAATATGAGCAGTTATTAAGGGGGATATATTTTTATTTATTTATTACGATCTAAAATTTTTACTCAGACATATTATAGCTAATATATTTATCTCGATTTTTATGAATTAGATGACTATATTACTGAATCCCTTTCCGATTGTATTGAATTTGTAGCGTAAATTATTATTTCATACTTCGGTTATTAGATTCGCAGTCATTTTCGGCATCGGAATTATATTTCCTAATGAAATTTTTTTCAAAAGCACATTTTGAACCCAGTAGCTTACTTATGATAAAAATATTTGATTCGAGGCTGAAGATTCATTTTGAAAATATAATTAGTCTAAAGATCAAATTTGGCCCTGGATTGAAGGTCATATGGCTAATTGAAAATTGTTGCTTTAAAACAAGCCCGTAAATTGAAATAAATTGACCTAGGAAATTACTTAACATTTAGACATCCTTTAAAGATTCCGATTATAATCTAAATGAATAAATCGAAACTAGGAACTGCTTAAATGGTAACAACAAGAAAGTTTAATACTATTCATCATATGACGGAATTCTAATTCTTTTGATCACTACAATGACTGTTGTGGTTATTCCAAATAACATTGTTTAATCCAATATCTAAAGTACCTATTAGCCATGCCATTTTTATTGAAACTCAAAACAACTAGAGCAGTAAAAATTAAAATTCTTTTATGAAAATCTATGATTTATATTTTTCGGGAAGATTAGAATTTTACTATTCACTTTATTTGTCCTTAAATATTTTTTAAATACACGAATGCTCCCCATATATTTGAATATAACAAAAAGTAATGCACATAGACTGACAAGAGCGAGTAGGAAATACTCTATTGGGGGAAGAGTATAATTTTTACTTATAAGAAAAGCAAGAAATAATTTTATTCATTGAATTCATAAAATAAATTTAATAATATTATTTTTAGTAAAAAGATAAAGATTCAATATAAAGATGGTAAATAACAGGAATTTATTTTGCTATAACGTGCTTTAAAGAATTGAGAACAATTCAAAAGGTGATACCACGTTAAAATATATTATGAACAATTATATAAATCTGCAGAATCAACGAATAGCTCCAAATTAAATTCGCTAAAAACAGGAAAAAACCTAGTATACTAGAATAATCAATACTACAAATTTTTAAATTTATTAAAACCAATTTGTTCTGCATATTAAAATATTTATACATTTCTATCAGCCCTAGGAAATATTTCAGATATAAAAAAAATGTCGATAACAATTTTTTTTTGAATTTGATAATACGAAAATACTTTTTTAAAGAAAAAAGAATAAAAAAATTAATTAGATAATTATCTTGAAACATTCATCGCTCCGTTTGAAATTTACATATCGATAATGATTTTTTTTGTAATTGTTTTTGAGAATAGACAGAAAATATTAAGAATAGACAGAAAACATATTTTCTTTTATAATATATTAAATTAAAAAATAATCCTTGATTGAGCTTCGAAATATCCACCATAGAACATTTTTAATTTGAAAAAAAAGTGCATTTGATTATATATTAAAAAAGCTGTTTCTAGAAAACCAAGCAAGGACCAAGTCCTCTCACTTACACATAAAAAACTTCATCCGAGCATGAAATTTTGTAAACAAACACTTGCATGTTAATTTGAAGTCTGTTATTAAATTAATTCTTACCTTCGCTCTAAGAGTCTAAGCATGTATTCGAGAAAAAAAATTACCCTGAATTCCCTGAGAAGCCCGCATATTAGCATAGGAAGAAGGAATTTAATGAGTTCATGTTCTTCATCTATTCTGAATATAAAGAAACACCCCGACCTAATGAAATGTGAATTAGTGTTTCTTTTAGATTACTTTATTCAAAGTTATGTCGGAATAAAAGAGAATTCCAGAGTTATTTTGAGGTGGATAATGCGAAACTAAACCTGGAATGAATGTGAGGCAAAACATTATTTCGACTTTTTCTTTCTTGGCGTGTTAATATCAATACCGGGGAAAACATTAGAGAAAAAGAAAGACGATATAAAAAAGAAAAGGTTTTATAACGGAAAATACGAAAAGGCTTCATTTGTGTTTAAATTATTTCTCATTTATTTTTTTCCCCTTTCTTAACAATTTAAAATTTCTTAAACTATGTATATGATAAAAAATGTGTATAAAAATATTATGTAATTGAAAACTGGTATTATATGTAATATATAAGGTAATCTCATTTCAAAATTTATTTAATGATTACAGCAGTTAATAGTTGCGTTGTCTCAACTATTGCATGCAATTAAACAATTTTCAAAAAAAAATTATATTCATTTTTTTTCAAATTATATATTAATAACTTATCTGCACATTTAAATGGAAAATTAAGCTGCAGATATATATTAAATATTTCAAAAATTATGTACATCTACATAACATATAGAATAACATTTGTTTTAAATGCAATTCAAATTTTCACATTGAATTGCTATTGTATTAAACGCAGGTTATTCGTTGAGACTATTAATTTCTTTTAAATATATTAAAACAAGATTTAATACCATAAGATATATATTATAAATTATATATTAACCTTTTTTGAATCCGTTTTCAATTATTGTACATCCTTGCAAGCTTTGCTTTTTTTTACTTAACCAAAATATTTTATACATACAAGTGATGATTTAATAGACGGCAAAGAAATAATTCTTTAAAAATGAGCTCTATGACATGTTTATTGTATTTTATTTATTGCAGCGCATCGGATTGAATTTTAAGTCAATAAATTTGCATTATTTTATATTAACTCTGAATCTCTGAATGAATCTCTGTAACGATCAAGAAAGAAGAGGTTTCTTAAGTTTTAAATAAATAATTCCATTTCTGTTCTCTACCGATAGATTTAGAAATTTACAATTTATATAGAAACTTCTTTTTTAAAAAGAAGGAAAAAAAGCGATAAACATAATTCATAATACAACAGTATTCTTAATTAATAATATCTTAATCAATATTAAATAGAATTCTAAAAATAAACATACTCATAATAATCAATATCATAAAATGTAATATTATTTTTTTGTAAAAAAAAAATCCAGCTACTGTATATTTCGGAGAATGAAGTGCAAAGCTCCATGCATTTTTTAATTTACATTTTCATTTTGTCTTTAATATATAAATCAACTCGTTAGGCAATTCTACGAAATTCGGATTCCCGTTCGTTTAACAAGTTCGATACAAATTCATTCATATAAATTTTAAATTATTTTCAGTGGATTATTCTTCAAAATGCGCTAACTTCCCAACTATAATAGCATCCTCGCAGAGTAACCACATTTACAGATTTTACTTCTCGGAAACCAGAAGATAAAATTCACGGAGTAAAAAAAGGTTTTCACCCATGAAAGCGATGCCACAAAATAACAAATATCGCATCCGAACGATTGTACTCTTATTTAAAAATGTAATAATGTAATATATAATATTCAGTGGGTTACATATATAATGTATATAATCCTTATATATATAATTAAGATTTAAATAAAAGACCAAGTAATATTTTTCTTCACATTTTTGTTTTTGTCTAATATCATTCAAACAATATGGCAGAAAGCAGTTATGTAAAAAAATGCGCAACTGATCTACATCTTTTTAACAAGTTCAATACCAATTCTTTAATTTTTATTGTAAACACATTTATGCTGCCTGTTTTTCAATTAGCGTAAACTTTCCGATGATGGCAGTCCTCCCTCGTATGGTAGTAACCACATTTACAGTTACAAAAACACAACTCTTATCGAGAACAGGAGATAAGATCAGTAAAGCAAATAAAAAAAACAACCTTTGAAATCGATGGTACTATAAAATAAGTCCCGTCTCTTGTTCCATTATATCCTATGTAATACTTAAATAAACGGATTTTTTTTGGGGGGGAAGGAAATGAAAGATAACGTTTAAAATTTCAGGATTTTTTTTCAAATATGAGAAAAAATTATTCATGCATCTAATATAATCAGTTTTATTTAGCGCAAAATGGAATGCAAGTTAGTTTTCTTGCCCGGATTTGCACAGCAGCGTAAAAATTGCTTACAAGTTTCTAATTTTCCAATCCCACGAAAATGGAATAAATTCTAAGTCAGTTTTGCTTTTGGAAAACAAAAAATACAGCTGGGAATAAATTTTTTTAAAAATTAAAAATTAAAATATATTACCTAAGCCTTTTAACCAATAAGTTGTTCGATAAATTGTTAAGAATAATATTTTCAAGCCATGTTTGTCCATTTTTTTCAAAATTTGCATGACAAGTTTTCGCTAAATTACAGAATAAAATCTACGAATCTGCCAGATTAACATAATTATGAAAAATGAATCTATTCAAACTGTGCGTAATTATTTCGTGTGATTTACCATAAAATTTAAGCACGATTAATAATAAATTTTCGTGAATCAATAATTAATTCACTGAAAGTCAATCAATCATAGTTCAATGTATTTTCGTTTAATTGCATGTAGTCATGACATAAAACTTTTCTTTTATCTTGTGTTGTTTCATTTCATCCCTTCATTTCATTCATTTTCATCCCATATAAAAAATCTACCTTCTAAAGCATGCTATGAAAAGTAAAGCATTTTAAGCCACGCTTTTGCTATTAAATAGGCTTTATCTTGATGTGTTTAATCTCAATTATGACAACTCACATTATATATTTTAAAATTAGGAAACCTTGTTTATATTTACACTATTCTTATTATAAAACTAAACATAAATCATAAGGTTAAACTATATAACCAATGAAAAATATATTTTACCTTCCAATGCAATATTATGATGTAAAATTTATAATTTAATGTCAAGAAGTAATTTATTTTATGACAAATTCTGTCCTTAATTATTTCAAGTTTTATTTTCAAGGTACGCAAGGGAAAAGCATTCGTTTGAATGTAATAACATACTTAATATTCACATTCCATTTTTCTCAAATGTATTTTTTTTCTATAAAGTTTAGATAAAGTTACAATTAAATTACTTTATGGACTATTATATGCAATTTGCAATACATGTATAACACATCTCCGCCTATAATCAAGTAAAAATACTTTTTTAATGATTAATTTTTAGTGCTAATAGCTTAAAGCGAGGTTTGAACTTTAATCTGCATTTTTTCAAATCACCTATAATAACATTATATAAACACCTGTTTATTTTGTCGTGTGTATATTAGGAATAATTTTGGGAACATTTAAGAATAATTTTAAAAAAGGGAATTTGAGAGGTTTATGCGATAAAAATACTCCTTCATATATTTAACACTGTAAAATGAAAAATACGCAAACCTAATATTTATATAAAAATATATTCCTTCAGAAAAAAGAGTATTTTGATATAAATATATTATATTAACGTAATGAATATTTATATCACAACGCATATAACTAATGCATAAATATATATTGATTTAAAGATGCTTATAATATAAATTAGAAATTGAAATTTATGTATTTATTCTGCCATAATAATCATTCCACCATGCAGTGAAATGTTAGGGTGTATCACAAGTATAAAAGCTTTTATTTCAATTAATTATAATAAATGAAACTAAAAAAAAGCCATAACACATTTAAATCATCTCTTCTCCGTAAGCAAAAAGAAAGTTTTTTTAATCCTGATAATTGAAGTATAGATTCTTTTGATTTATTCATTATTTTTTTATAAATCCTATAAAATCTCTCTTAATTTTAAAAAATTGCTATTGTTATCAAATAATGTTAAGTATATCAAATAATTTATTTTCTCTGAAAACACTGAAAAGCAGATGGCCTTCTTTACTTGCATTAAAAAAATATTCAGTTATTATAACTTTATAAACCTTCATTTAGTTTGTAGTTATCTTCACTAATTAAGTAATGATCATTTATTTAAAATTATGACCATTTTTTATATTTAATAATAATAATATAAAATATAAAAACTGCCATTTATAATGATAAAGCACAAAAATTATTCGCGCTTTGAAGGAAAATAATAATGGGCCTAGAAATTAAAAATTCCAATAATTCCAATACAAATCATAATTAGTTATTTTCTCAATTAAAAAAAATGTAGTAGCCATTTGTTTTTTTAAAATTATTATTTACAACTGACATTATAAAAGAAAAAACTTTATTAGTGCCAGAAAGAAAATAACAATGTGCCCAGATATGAACAATTCTAATAGTTCAAAGGCATTGCATAATAAATATTTTGTTCCGATTATCACAATATTATAAAGATAAGCAAAAAACATAATGGATAAAATATACTCACCTTTCCCCAAAGCAGTTAGAACAAAAACAATTAAAAGTATAATTCTCTTAAATGCCATAATGGAGAACTCAGGTTCAAAATCACAATATTTATACAATTATTTGTTTTTCCTGTTTTGTTTCACTTAATAATCTCTGCAGCACAAATGAGTATAAATTCCTTTTGATTAGAAAGTTGTGTTTTTCTATAACAACTAGAAGATTTGATTTCCTTTTTCAAGTCGTGTTCATAAAGTTATTTATTGTTATAAGAGCACGGTAGTATAGAAATAGTTGAAAGAATTTTCATATACAGTGTTTTATAAATGCATAGAATACAAAATCCAGTTTTGCTTGTGGTTTCTTAAAATTTCAATATGTATTTTTTTTAGAATTTTCAGTGATAAATCTATTGAAGAAACTGTGAAACCTTTGTCAGAATTATTCTTTAGTCTCTTAGAAACAGAGTAAAGAAGTTTGTGAATTTTCTATGAGTAAAAATATATCTAAAAGCTCAAAACATGCACTTGTTTTAGATATTACTTTCTGAAAAAAATTTATTTATTTGTTTAGATCATCCTTTTTCAAAATTTCCTTCAATTACTTTCACAGGAAACTAAGAAACAACTGCACTTTAAGAAACTTCCAATTCAAAGCACTGTCACACAATATTAAATAAAAAAAGAATATCTCGATTTTATTTTCTAAATCTTATCAAACTTGCTGCTACAACAGTTAACTAGCACCCCTTGAAGACAATCCCATTTTGTCATATTTACATTCGCTCTAAAACAATCGAAAAAAGTTGTGTTTAAACAGTAAACGAATAAGAACAATTTTTTAGTATCCCTCGTGCTGGTTTCTGCAGATTTTCGCACACTTCTATAAATACCAAAAACCCGTGGTTCTTATTTAAAGCAATCGATGGGACCCATAGAAAACTTTTTCCTCTCATTCAGCGCAGCGGAACGAACTGATGTCGGCCGTAGATTTCACTCAACTGTGTTATGATCCCGACTCCTGCTTCAACGTCCGAGTTCACGTATTTTCGATGCGTGGACCAGCCCTGCGCACTTCGGTAGTCGTAGATAGTAGTTTTCATCTGGTGACGTCACCTGATGTCGTCGTGACATCTATCGGTCGAGGCGTGAACCATGTGAGAGAAATCTGTAAGAAAAAAAAATCGAGTTGTGCTGGGAAGGCGAGAATGCTTGAAGTCGGCGTGGCAGTGGCAGTTGTGGAACAAGGCGCGTTTTTTAATTCTTCATTCTTTTGAAATAATTTTTATGGCAATGTTTTAACTGTTTTTGAACATTTTTCCTTTTTCAAGCTATTTATTTCTTTAGTTTTCGTACTATACATAGATACTTCCTGTTTCCCGTAAGAAAAATGTGTAAAATTTATCGACTGTTTCGGTGAATTTCAAATTATTCTTTTGGAATTGCTTTTCGTATTTGTCTGATTTCTCTGGATGACTTTGTAATTCATTCATTCTGCCTCAATTCCTTTAAGTATATTTATATTATATAAAAATAAATAATATGCAATTTGCTTTTTTAAATACTTCTTCTGTAACTTATAGATACATACTTATGATAGAATATCATGTTCTTTTATTAAATTATTTACACTTCTAATACGAGTTAACTGTTTAGTATTTTCATTCAAAAGCCCTTATTATATACATTTAGATAAATTTCGTATTTTGTAATTACATTTCTTTGTGACCTCATATTTGCAATAAGAAAGTTTACATTTATAATAATTAACCCTTTGCACTCCGATGTTGCCTCTGACTCACAATTCAAGATTGTGCATTATTTTGACGTTTTATTTATGTATTTTTCGAAATTAATTGTTGAAAACGTCTAGATAATGGTTAAAAGATGCAGATTAAATTTTCAAAGAAATTTGCATTAAAAGAATTATGTATATTTATTTTTCATAGCAGTAAGCAAATCTTTGTATTAGGTGAAGAACTTTCCCTCTAAGTATTTTTCGGATTACAAAGGTTTAATATAAAATCAAGAATAAAGGATTCTCTTTTCAAAAACTGAATCGATTAACAAAAAACCGTTTTTAATTGTTCTTTAGATTGTAATTTTTTAATGTTGTAGCGGGTTGTTTTTGAGAAAAGTGCTAATGCTGGGACTTTCATAATAATATTATAATCAAACTAGAATATTAAATTATATTATAATTAAACTAGAATGTTAAATTATATTATAATTAAACTAGAATATTAAATTATATTATAATTAAACGAGAGTATTCAATTATATTATAATTAAACTAGAATATTTTCAAAATCCTATCGACTGAATTGAACCTTTCTGTTATTAATTCATATTTAAAATTTTTCTTTTAACATGAAAATGTATCAATATTATACAAAAAATAAGTTTTAAAATCAAAGCATTCTTATAACTTTTTATAGATTAGAAAGAAGATTTTAAGATTGGTATTAAACTTTAAGTTATAATAGCAAACTTAAAGTTGAAAACTGAGCATAAAGGTGAGTTTTATATAACTCTCTCTTTGCATATTGAAATATTCTCTTATTCCATATCGATTTTTGTGAATACCTTATATTCTTCATTGAAGGTCAATCGAAATTGCTTTAAATAATATTTAATTATAAAAACATTTTATTTAACTTATTTGAATTAAAAATATATAATTTAATGTGATAAATTATATAGAAGTTTAATATGTAATGCATTAGAAAAATATACTGCATTTTAAATTCTGATTACAGAACTTTATACTTTATAAATACAGAAATATTATTTCTATACAAAAATGCATGTCTATTTAAATTTGAGGGAAGGACCGAAAGACAAATATAATTTAAAAACATTTACAATATTTCTTTTCTTTATTTAATGTCAAAAAGAATTGATATTGAGAAAGAGTCAATTAATTGAATCATTTAAGTTAATTAAATAGGGTTAAGATTAGTTAAAGTTAACAATAGACAGAGTTAATTCAAATTAGCTGCATTAAAACACATTGTAGAATCCTTTTTTTGTGAAATACGAATATCTAAATTGATCTTATATTAAAAATGTATATATATATATATACATGTGTGTGTGGGGGGGGGGTATCCAGATGTTGAACAAAACTTCAAGCTTAACGTTAAGACTAATTTCACAGATCTAGTTATAAACAATTTTATGTTATCAAGTTTACATGAGGGTATATGTAATTCCAAAAATATTCTTAGCGGGATTTTCCCAAATTTAAACTTTTTAAAATTTATTTTAGTCAGCAACTTGAGAGCTCTTAAATTATCAGGTAGAATCTTTGAATTCAATATTTTTCCTTCTAATATTTCTCATAGGAAAAAAAAAACTAAAAGAGTGAGCTATATCCAGTAAGGTTATCACTAATGTAATAAATGACATAAAATTTTAATTCAAGATAACAAATAAGATAACTAGGAAGTTTTTTCTTGCCTCTCCCACCCGAAGAAAAGAGTTCGAGGATACGTTTTCCTACTTCAAATTAATAATTTTAATAATTTTCCTACTTCAAATTAATAATTCAATTTAGGCCTTTTCGGTAATCATACACCTCGAGAAATTTCGGTATTTAAGAAAGGTAATTTTTTCCGCTACTGAATAGATGAATATTTAAATGACAAAAATACTTTATTTTCTTCGTTAAAAAATTATAGGAAACTTAAATGACAAAATTATCTTTTTTTCCATTAAAAATTATGGAGACTTAAATTTCACAAATACTTTACACGCTATTTTGAGAGACCAAAAGTCACATGAATCAAAACTACTGAAAAATATATATTTATGTGTTAGAAATAAAGAAATAGGCATTTTTTCATTCAAAATGAAATGCCATGCGTTAAAGTCAGTTTACGTTGTAATGCAATGCTCTCATTTGTCAAATTTTTTTAGAAAATATATATTTGTGAAGATGTACTCAGAGGTTGAAGTTAGATATTAAGAGAGATTTTTTTTTTCATGAAAAAAATACAGAAAAACGGAAAATGCTCTGAAAAAAATCTTGGAAAAATAAAGATATCAAAAAATATAATCAACTTCTTGAGTACATGTATATGTGGTTGTTATTCAAATATTTTTTATGGATTTTTAATGGATTCACTATAAACTGAGGTAAACAAATTGGAAATGATAAAGCTGGAATACGAGATGAAAAGTTTTTCAAATTCAACCTAAAGTCATTTCTTTCAAAGAGAGGGCTTTGAACATATCTAAAAGGAAAAGAAAGATACAATTGGTTCGAAGATAAACATCAAAGAAAATGATGTTTTAATACCTTTTATATAAGGAAGACGCTTTGGCTGCTGAGGAGTTAAATACGAAGGTAAAACTAATACCACTTCAAAGACTTATTTTTTTCTTGTCAAAAGCCGATACACAAGCATTAATGAGCTGTGTATTTATCCACAAAGATCTGTATGGAGTTTATCCATACGTATTTTATATACTTAGAGAAAAAAGATCGTGATTAAGAAAATTTCAATTCATTCTTATTAATAAAAAAATAGGAAAGCTTTTTAAGTATCATTTAAATATCTGATAACGAAACATTTTAAATAGATCAGAGTATCTTTAAGGAAAAAAAAGGTTAATGAGTATCAATTATATTGCAAAAAATTATCAATTTTTTTAATTATTTATATTGCCATTCTCTTACTTTCATCATTCCGAAATTCTGTGAAGAAAGTTTTTATTTCATATTAGTAAAATGAATCGATTGTTTTGTTCCCGCATACTAAATAATTCTATCTCAATTTTGAAACTTAAAATATTGAAAATTATACCAAAGAATATTAAACAAAACTAATAGTAGCAAAAATAAGCGTTGGTCATTAAGTGCCTTTAGTACAAAAAATAAAAATTATTGTTATTAAATGTATCTGATGTTATTTATTTTTGTATCGCCTTTTCAAATTTAGATTAGTTATTTAAAAAAAGACAGATTAAAATAGGTATGTGTAAGTAACGTTTAGTTATATATCTCCTATAATATTTTTAGAAGTATATTGAAATGTCACTCATTAAAGAAGGAGGCTTCGAAAATTAATCAATTTGTAAAGAAGTCTTCCTATAGTTATTTAAATTTGTTAAAATCTGTATCAGTTGTTTTGGATACTATCACATCCAATCGAGATAATACTGCACAACTATCATTTTCTACAAAATATATATGTATATTTTATTATAATGAAAAAAACTAGATTTTTTTGTTATGTGTACATACATTCCCGAAAAGAATTTCTGCAATTGTGCTGACTCAGAACATACCATTAAAGGGGTACTGTTGCCTTTCTTGATTTTTTTCTTTCTTTGTAAGTTATATTCGTGTTGTTATTAATTTATTTAACCGCTTTGAAAACCTTTTGATGCTTCGAAAAAAGAACTGTTATAACTGAGCTGTAACTAAAAAATTACTATAATATATAATTTTAAGTTTGCTATAAATTTTCCTTTTGCTTATAAAAATTTTCAAAAGTGGATCATAACTTTCCACCACTTCTTTATTGCGGATTGTAAAGGGATTGTTATTATTATCTAATATTATTTCTGATTTTTTATAATTTTCTCTCAATTGATATAAAAAGTAGCTTTCTGTGTATAATAAAAAAAGAATGAGTTGCTGGCTGGTGAAAAATGGTGTCGAGTCAGTTACCTTTACCGATGAAGAGACTTGCATCTACTGTAAAGAGTGAACAGTGGACAGTGGCCTGTCATAGCCCTTACAACACAGTCGTAGCTATTCCTACACTTGAATGCAGTTTCCATCTCTCAGGAATTTTTGTGTGACACAAGGTAATCTAGATTAGCTGTATCTGATCTACTCAACAAATAAAATTTTACTGTAACCTAAAAGTAACGATTTTTTTTACTTAGACGGATTTAGACTTATTGCTCTTATTTTGTATATCGATCACGAATACAGCTAATCGTTAGCCCATCGTAACATTTTCATTACATTTTCAGAGCCTGAGAAATATATTTATCTATGTATTGATTTTGTCATCAATGTGAAATGTTTAAATTAATTTATTTTTATCCTTTCTATTTTAATTAGTAATATATAATGCAATATTGTTAGAGAAAACCGTATAGAATTATATTGGCCGAATTATAAATTAATAGAATATAAATAAATACAGCATTTTTTAAAACTACTAACATAGTATTTTTAATAATAAATTCATGAATATATAAAATAACTGGTTAATGTCATAAGCCGTTTTGGGACAAATAAACCCGAAAAGTATAGTTAAATAGGTATTTATTTTCAACCAACATTGAATGATGTTTTTATTGGTCAAGCTAATTTGAAATATTTTAATGCATGGGATATAGCAAAATAGAATGCACTAATATATTTATGTTTTTTACTTTATTTTTTAATTGATATTAACTCATTATATAATTTATCTACTACGAATAAAAATTATATGTAGTTATTCATTTAATTTTAAGAAATTACTCTATTTGGCTGTTTTTAATGTCTTTGAAGATGGATTTTTATATCTGATTTCTCACTCGTTTAATGATATGAGAATAAAAAATGAGTACACAAATCACTCATGATTATTTCTTTTTTTACTTAACTTCATTCTTTAAGTCATTCGCTTGTAGTAGAAGCAATCAGCAGGTTTCAATAACGAACGTCGACTTTTATTAACCCGTAAAAGCATGAGTAAACAGACAGATAAGACCCATCAGAGTCATACAAACGCAATACACAGAAGTGTACTACTGTAAACAGTAATATTCAGTAATAATAACAATCACATAAGTAATATTCAGTAATAATAACAATCTCATAAAGTAATATTCAGAAATAATAATAATCACATAAATATTATTCAGTATTAATAACAATCACATAAGTAATATTTAGAAATAATAGCAATCGCAGTACACGTATCTTTACTCTGAAGTCTCTCCAAATGCCTGCTATTCTCCACTATCTCCTCACTTTAGCTGCATCCAACTGCTGACTCACTACTACACGATTGTCTACTCTAAACACAACTCGATAGTGGTTCTATAATAAATACACAAAGGAGTCATATAAATACAATACACATCAGTGTACTGCAATAAACAGTACCCATAAGTAATATTCAGTAATAATAACAATCGCAGCACGCGTAGCTACACTCGACCGTCTTTCCAAACGCCTGCTTTTCTCCATTGTCTCCTCACTTTAGCTGTGTACAACTGATGACTCGCTACTACACGACTGGCCACTCACAACTCGATACTGTTTCCTGAGAAGCATCAGGATTTGGCATACAGCTCAACTTAACAAAGACTTGAATTGGATTGACTTTGACTCACTATGTGATTCTAAAATTCTTGACGACTCTATAAACATCTGCTTACATTGCTGTCCTGTTATAGTTCCCAGAGCCAGACAGAGAAGGTTCTAGAAAAATAAAATATATCTCGATTTCTATTGGCTCAGTTGTCAAAATTCAGGAATATTTCAGTATTATCTATTTTGTCATTAAATGGTTGCAAAGTTTGTTCCAAAATCCTGATATCCTTGATTCGACATACGATCAGAATCCGACAGAGCTGATCATAAAATGGTCTTTCCAGTCATTGAAATAGCCATGTTAAAAAAAATCATTACCGACTTGAAACAGTTTTTGCGTATTACTTTAGTTTCTAATTAATGTTCAAATTTATGCTTTCAATTCAATTTCAATTTAATTTCGAATTCTTATTAAATTCATTATGAATAAATCATAGCAACTATAAAAAAATTATTCTTAGGATAGTTTTTTAATGATTAATATACACGCATGGCACATTTCTTATCTAAATAACTCTAAAAATATTTCTTAATGAATTATTCAACAAACTGAATAAACTAATGAATATTAAGTGTATAAATAAAACTCGAAAGTCATGAAAGTTGGGGTATCATGTTTCTGTCTACAAATGACAAATTTGTCACGCTACAATTAAAGTTATTAAATTTATATCACCTATAAATAATGCATAAATATAATAAAGCTATATAAATCCTGGCCCATTTACATAAGATTTTCTTAGACAAAATCCTCTAAATGGGCTGTTTATTAGAAAAACTGTGATTTGTATTGTAAATGCACATTTTTAATTCTGAATACTTTAATGCACTGAAATTTTTAGGTATTAATTAAAATAGTTTATAAGTATTATTTTTAGTATTAAAATTATTACCTAATATAGTCAAAAACTCATTATTATACTTTATATAATGGTGTTCAATGATTTTAGATTTTTAAGCATGTGGTCCAGTAATAAATTAAATTCAAATGGCAATTTGAATATAAACATGAACGACGTAATTTTAAGATTCTATTATATATATTTTTTTTACTGTTTTACTTTGTTATTAAGAAATATGTAAAAAAAAGGCTAGTAAAATCTCAGAAAAGTCAGGAAATCTGATTTCCATGAATTGCTTTGTTTCAAGCTACTGTTTGTGTGGAAATGTCGATTTTAAAAAGGATTGTGTATGTGAAAACCGTAACTCAAAAATGCTTTGAAAATAAAAAAACAAACAGATTTAGCATAGATTTAAAACCGAGTTTATAGATTTGTTCCAAAATTTAGACAAACTCCGGCAATGGGAAGTATGTTTTTCTGACTGCTTATATGAATGCATAAAAGATAATTCAAATAAGCAAAGATATATTTACATCAAATTCAATACACAGATTAAATATCAGAATTGCGGAAAAATTTTAGATTCTAATATGAATTTGTTTAGGGAGAGAAACTATTAGTTGGATTGTCTATTTTGGTATAAGCAAAAAGTTAAGTTAAATATTCAACAAATAAGATAATATAAATCGGATATGCTACTATGTAACTAAAATTGCGGCTTCACAAAAAAAGAAGAATTCCAAAAAGGCATATATAAACGAAAAATTATTCCAGTGGTTATAGTGGGGGAAAATTAACAAGATAACAGGAATTAACGATATCCGAAAATTTGGCAGGAAGAGGATACACATATAACGAAATAGACGAACTTGAAGAAATAAAAAAATATACATAAAAAAACTATATAAAAAAAACTATATAAAAGTACATTGAAAAGAATCATGTAAATTTCTCCAAAAATTACATGTTTTTTTAAAAATCCATACATCAAAATTTAACTAAATTATTGCATTATAGAAATGTATATCAGATGCCTCACAGTAGTTTGACGCATTTGGCAAAATTCCAAGAACTTTATTCCATTCTCATATTGCAAGAAGAATTTAGCCTTCCATTTGGAGATTGAGCTTGATTAATTATTATATATGTTTCATATATAATATATCCATTTAGAGATATTGTAAGTAAAAAATGTTAATCGTTTTCTATGTGGTATTTTTCAAGTTAGGTTAGTTATGGATTGGAATGCTTGCAGTTGAAAGAAAACATACTTTTACTATAGAACATGATTAAAATTTGAATTCGATTAATTATAGTGTATGTATAATAAATATTAATTTAATGTAGCCATAAGTGGAAGTGTGAGTTGATTGTTTCTTATGATCTTTTTCTAATAATCCAGATGAGAATTTGAGTGATAACAGCCAAAAGACAACATATTGTTATTAACTCACATGGTTAAGAGAAAAGAAATCTTCTGGTTGTTATATTTGTTGCGAGAACTAGTTATTGCACACAGTAGTATTCCTCAGATGTATTGAAATGCAATTTTAGACAAGATTAATCTTAAACAGGTGCTCATTCTTGTATAAAGACAAAACTTTATTTTGATATATAAAACAATAAATTTCAATAATGGGTGTAAATTAATTTTTACTCAGATTATTATACCTGAGATACTCAATATTCATCAACTTGACCCACACGTTAAACAACAAATTTCGAAAATATATATTGATAATAAAATTTAGCTAATTTACAAATATTTAAAAACTTGTTTTAAATAATGTTATGAATTAATGTTGAAATATTTTTTTTATTCCTTATGATTAAAAAGATACTTTAAAGTCAATAAAAATATTATAAATTATTATCTATATAAATTGTTTTTCAAGAAATTAAAAATTTTAATAATTATCGATAGTGACTAATTAAAACAATATTCTCATACACAAACACACGGATATATATAACCAAATTAATAAAAACATTAAGACAAAAAATCAAAAAGAATAAAATAGTATATTTTCCTTGAATTCGGATCCTTGTAATTGTGAGAAATAGGAAATGTTCGGAAACATATTTTTACTGAAAATATGTGAAAATATAGGAGATTAAAAGTAAAAACATGTCGATATGCCAGATAAACTAAAAGGGGATCTAAAAGGGGAGGAAGACGCAAATAACCTCTAAGGGGCAACAAAAATTATTAAAAAAGAACAAAATAATAATAAAAAAGTTATTGTAAATATTCAATTTTTATTCAGTTTTTAAAATATTTTCTGCTGACAGAATTTGTGGCAAACTTAAATTTCCCTTAAATTTGCAATTTAATTTCTTCCTGCTTGTTGGAAAAATGTTAGAAAACTTTTAGGTAATGTACATAAACTTCTCGTGACCAAGAAAAGCGATCTCCTTTTAAAAAAATAGTAAAATTGAAAAGCACATTTTTTATTGTAGTGTAAACATTATGAGTTTAAAATATTACCTTGAAGTTTGTATCCAAACGTGAAGTCTACACATTGTATTAAAATAAATCTCAGAAAACATTTGAATTCTAAAAGGACGACGATTTGAAAAAAAAATATGATACAATTCGGAAAGCTGAAAAGTAATAATAATTGGATAAAGTTATATTACGGTTAGCTTTTCTGTTCATGACTTCAAAGTGTTTTTAACCCAACATTCTGAAATAGCTTTGATTAATATACTATAATGAAATAAACGAATAAAGCATTTTAAGAAATATTCCATATAAAAATTTATCTCCTTTTAATAAATATTAAGACATTTTCCAAATTAATAATAAGTTTCAGTTATATTGCCATAAAACTCGGTATCTTGATCAATTATTGTTACTCTAATCTAGTACTTTCCTCAGTTTTGGAATAAAGAAAATTTAATAAATCCTTTTTTGGTTTTTGAAGCAAAAACCTTTCGCATTTTCCGTTTTATACAAATAACGTCATTAGACATTTTATATCTTGTAAATTATTCGAACAAAAAAATAAAATATTACTTCATTTTTTAATATGAAAAATGTTTGAAAATAATGACATTCAATAAAAAGATCTTGATAGTGATGAAGAGGAAAATAAAGTTTGAAAACAATTTTTCTTCCATGTTATAGTAAAAAAAAGTGTAGTTGCAAAAAAGACAATAAATCACCAGCACATCAAAACGTGAATAATGAACAATTTTTTATGAATTATGACATGTATGAGTTCCTAATATTTTTTTTTCAGAAAATCAAAAATGTGAGTAAGAAGTGATAAAATTAAATGAGATGTATTTTCGAGTTCTGGCATAGTTTCCTTTACAATAAATAATGTTTTTTTTAAAATGTCAGATTGGATAATTGGGAATCAAGAGTAATTTGGAAATGGTTAATAATATATATACATGTGATATCTCATTAGATTTAAAATCTTACATCTTCATTTAACGAATTTTAGAAAGAAAATAAAGATTCTCTTGTTTTCATAATGTTTTTTCTCTAATTTTATAAGTTTAATATAAAGTAAATTTAGATTAAAAAATCGTATGTTTTTTAATTGCTCTTTTATAGTTAAATTAAATTTTTACTTATATTAAAATGTATCATTAGTTATATATATTTTTTGAATATAAATATTATGGGAAAACTCCTTTGGTTTTTTTTTTTCTTTTTGCGAAAATTACATATTCAGATTTCTTCAAGAGAACCCTATTAGCGTTTTTATTATCCGTGCCAATGTTTGCCTCAGAACATAAATTTAATGTTTCTGGAACATAAATTTAATCTAATAAAGCACTCATTCTACATGTATTAGGAGTAATTTATTATACGGTAGGAGGTAATATTAACTAAATAAACGCTGTAACTTTAAAAATATGAATTTAAACGACAACGCGGAGCCGTTTAGTTTTAGGTTGAAAAAAAATATACACACTGATGGAGAAATCTGAAAGTTTCAATTTGTATTTGATTTTTAATAAAAATGTTCGAGGAAATATCTTATATCCACTAAACCATCACAGAATTTAAAATCTAAATATTTTATTGAATAGTGTTGTTGACTAAAGAATAAATGCGCATTATTGAAGGTCTGTAGAATCCATGTTATTACTGTGAAGAAGTGGATATGGCAAAATTGACGTGAAGCCATTTGGGGTAAATAAAATTTTACTTTTATTTCTAATGACTATTCAGAATGGATCACAATTTTATATTTAGACACTATATTTGAAGAATAATATTTTTTTCAGGTAATTTATATTTTAAAGAACAAATGAACTCAAATGTAGAGTGGATATTTTACTTTCAAAATCTTTACTTTTAAGACTAACATTTTTGAAAGCTTTATGTGTTGTTGTTGTTTTTTCAAATAATAAACATATTATATTTGTTGTTTAGCACAGTATTCTTTCATTTTTTTAAAATAAATATTCATTTATATAAATAAAAACTGAAGTAATAATGATTTTATATTACACCGAATTGAAGAAGTTAAATGGTTTTGACTGTTTATATGATACATTATTTAAGAAATAGTTGTATTAAAACTGCTGAAAAAAATTAGTTCTTCGGGAGAAAGGGATATGACAAAAATAAATTCTGAAACAATGTATATTATATATTAGTTTCTTTTAATTTAAAAGTATTAAATTCATTTCATTTATTTTTTATCATTAAAAGTCAAAAGAGTGTTCTTTCTTACTCCACAAAAATTCTAAATTACTGTGTTTGAGTAACTGGGAAAGTTCGTATAAATTAGGATAATTAAACCGCTAATAAATTGGAGAAAGAAGCAGTCCTTAATGCGCTTTATATGGGTTATATTATGCTGCTAAAATGATAATAATTTATAAGTTTAATAAGATTTGTGCTCATTGAAAAAAGTTATATTGCATGCTTAAATTTTTGGAATCACATTAAATTATTATATTACATATAGAAATATTGAAAATAGAATTTTATCTATCAAATAAATAAATATCATTAGAAAAATATAGGTAAATACATGAATAAAATTTTTGGGAAATTTAGACTAACTTGTGGATAAAGCCAGTAGAAATGTGTTATAATCACTAATATGAATAAACATAATTTATATTGAATGCATTTGTATTTATTTATACACATTATATTAATTTTTATTCATTATATTAATCACATTTCATATAAGAATATAGCATATCTTTACTTCATAAGAAAGTATTTTCTATAACTTACACAGCAAAAAAATAATACATATAACTACATTTACAAAAAAATAATACATATCTGATTCCATTTTGTTTTTGATGTAGTTTTCATTGCCTTAGAGATATTTTAAATCTCTTTTTATTCTGTTTTATCATTGACAACAATAAAAAAGAATGAATGCTTTAAAATTATAGGATTTAATGAGTGCTGAAAAACCTAGCAAAAAAAAGGTGACTAAAATTGCGAAAACCATAGATTAAATAAATTTCAAAATTACTATCCATAATCAAACAAAGAATTGATAAATAGATTCAGCGATAAGAGGACGAAGATTCTCATAGTCTTAAAATTCTACTTCAGCCAATCCATTAAATGAAAAAAAATCAAATCGGATAAAAATCAAATCTAAAAAGGCAAATAAATTAAAATATACATAATTTAATATCATGATCATTATTCGTTAAATGCATGCCTTAAAAAGAAAATACCAGTCATAGTACAGTTTATAGTAATCAGTTTCCAAATGTACGTTAAGTATGCCTAACTTAAATGCTCTTTTATGATATAGAATGGAAATTGTGAAATTGTGCATTATTCCATGTATTCAGTAGTTAAAAGTCAATTTTTATTCAAAGTAAATCATTATTCAAAAAATTGTCAATGATTTGTCATTTCAAAATATATTAAATGACATTGTAAACATTTGTCATTTAATATATTTTGTTCATCATTTGTCAAAATTATGTAAAGATAAAACTACTTTCACACAAAGTGAAAATTAATACTCCTGTTTTTTTTATTAGAGAAGTATATTTTGCCATCTTCAGTTAAATTGTAGATTGATTAAATCAATTATTTCACTTCACTTTTGTCTTATAATATTAACAAAAAAACGAAATTATTTCTTTTAGAGCACAATTCAGCATCTCGAAATAAATCATTTTCATCCAACAAAATTATTATAGAAAATTTTCACGAATTGTTACAAATTAAAACTAGATGAATCTTGACTTTTCTACTTCAAAGGATATAATGAACATGGAATTCTCTACAGAATCTAAATTGAAACTAATCTTGAAATATGGAGTTTTAAATGCTTTTATTTAAAGCAATCTCTTTCAAAGAACAAAGTGTGATTTTGAGGAATTAATTAAATTCTTAATGCTCAAGAAAGGCTAAGAGAGAAAGATTTTATTTAAATAAATTCAGCTGACTGAATTTTGTTTATTCTTCATTAAATTTTCCCAAGCGGGACAATATTATTTTTCTCTTATTTCCTCTAAATTTCACTCATAATTAATTTGCTGGAGATCACCGTCATTCATTGCTGATATAGTTTCTTTATTACTTTTATTTTTGTTATAAATTTCTCCTATTAATCTATTTTTGTAGAAAACTTTTGATATAATTTAAGATTTAATTCATAGTATAAAATTAAAAGATATTTGATATATCATGGCATTTTATTAATTTCTGTTATTCAAAAGTTAATGGGAAATATAATTTGCAAATTAAAATTATTTCATGAATTTTTTCATGGAAAATGTTACTTATAATTTTTTAAATGGTAAACGATGCTTTTCAAAAATATGAATTAAATACATTTCTTAAAATGTATTAATAATATGAGAAAAGAATAATATTGTCATTAGAATATTCACACACACACACACACACACACACACACACACACACACACACACACACACACACACACACACACACACACACACACAAACACACACACACACACACACACACACACACACACACACACACACACACACACACACACACACACACACACACACACACACACACACACTGCAGTAATTTTTAATTATTAAGAAAGATTATCGACATTGACATCTTTTGCTTCATTGCTTGATTTAATATATTTTTTTAAGTTTTATAACATAGCATACAATCTGATAACCCGGCAAAATGACTAAAGCCATGATACCCTGAAGATATAAACATCGTATGCTAAATAGTTTTTAGCGAAAGAACTCTTTTAACTATATAAATTCAAAATTTTCTAACTATCTAATTTCAAATCGAAATACATTTTCTAAACTTCTGAATTCAAGCTGAAAATGCTATTAAAATATATTTAAAAGGCATAATCTAATAAGTCATATATCGTCATTAATATGACATATATCATTATTATTATGTCATATACCATTATTAATACGTCAATACTATAAACAATATTTAAAACTTACATTTCGAAATGTTACGCCGTATTTTCACATAATTTTCCATTAATCTTCGGTGAGAATACTTCATAATGATACATTTTCATTGTTTCGCTACATTATATTTCATCATCTTTATTACAAATATCATCTTTTATTACATGATAATCATCTTTTCGTTAGAATTATTTTGTGTTGGATAGTAAATTCATCTATAATTTTATCGACAATCTCCCCAAAAGAACAGAATATTTTGAAAATTCGTCCAACGTGCTTTGCTCTAGATTTATGAAATCCGGATGCCAGTAAACAAAATATTTTGTAATATAATCCAAAATTGGAATCTGTAATATAATATTATAAGAATTTGGAATGCTTTTTTATAATTACAGAGTTTTTAGTCCGGTATTATTCGACATATATATTTCTGATTGGGCTGTTTTGAAGAAAAATGATCAAAATTGTCTTAAAAGTTTTTTCATCTAAAATTGACAGAAAAAGAAGGATAAAATAAGATGAGAGATCCCTTAGTTTTTCTCACATACTCCTACATAAAATTTTCATTTACGTGCAATGAGATTGATATTGATTGTATGTTATATAGAAATTACTTGATTGTCATCGACAGGAAATCAAAATTCTATACATATTTTTGTATTTTTTTACCATGATTATTTTTTACCTTGTATTAAATATCAAAATTAAATTAACATTATAAATTGATTTCAAAATTTATAAAAAAAATCTTAATGTTATGATTTTTATAAAAACTTTAATAAATGAAATACAATGTGCAACGTTACAAATGATCGACTTAAAAGTAGATAGATTCATAGCCAGCTAAGAAGCAGGATCTGTACATACAATTTTTATTTTTACTTTCTCATATATAAAATAAATAAAGAGAATGTTTTGAAACCTTTAAAAAATTCGAAAAAGAGTTCTGAACGATTCTTTACGTTTCAGACATTCCTTTATGCGGAATAGACTTTTAGGTTTGTATTTGTAAAGTGTACCTCAAAACACTTAGCAAGATGAATGAAATGTTGTTTGAAGTCTTAGGGCAGCATTAGTATATTTCACACAAAGTGTGAAAAAATCTATTCAGGGGAAGCGTATGTGTATATATTTGCTTTTAATAACAAATGAAAAGAAAAACTTCATTTGAAATGTTATATAATTGAAATTTGGTACATAGATTTAGCTTTTGAAATGCAGACTCTGATTTTTTTTTAAATAAACTTTTTTCAAACTCTTAAAATATGTGAATGATCAAGTTCATAAACTCACTACTTAAATAAACGAAATTTCATATAATTTAAAATTTATTATCTACAGAAAATGTAATTGTGTGTAAATTTTCAGACTTGAATCCTGAAAAGGCCCGACAAAAATATGCATTGGACTTTCTTTCATATTCTACCAATGACAAAACTTTTCTAGACTCAGAAAACAAATAACTGAGAATAGAATTATCTTTGAAATTATGTGACATAAAACTCTTATTAAATTTATTCCCCAGTATTCTGGTAAGACTGGTTTTTCAATAGCTTTCACTATGGAAGAAATTTTGAAAATATCATTTATCATTATGTTATTATTGGAATTTATCCTTTTTATGGCTTAAAATTTATCTTTAGAAATTGCCCCAAAATATAATTTTCAAATCTTTAGTGTGAATTACGTAAATAATAAAAAAAATCTGTTATTTTAGGAAAATGGAGTTAAAAATGTGAGCTTTTTTTCAATTAATATTGAACATATAAATTCCTTTGAATGAAACTTAAAGGAATAAACGAAATTTATTTTAAAAATCGAATTAATAAAAGATTTTGGCAAGTATTAATTAATAAATTAATCTATTTTTAATTTCTTTGATAAATATCTCTTTAGTAAAAAGGTTTTGATATCAATGGCATGCAAAGTTATTTTTGTTTCAAAATATTATTATCCAGAACAATAGCATCTATATGTTCAATTAAATTTTTTTATACATTTGAAATAAAAACAACTTCTTAACTGAACAAGTTTTTACTTTAGTTAGATAAGATAGAAATTTCATTTAACTGTCTACTTTGGCAATCCAATTAAGAATTTCTGAAAGACGATTTTTATATATTTTCAAAGAAAGCATGCGCAACATTTTAATATATAATCGGAATAATTAAGAACACTTTAAATTTAACGTAAAAATTATCAAAAATAACGCTATTTCGTTTAATATATATTATTAACAAAATAAAAAACAACAAATTCAAAATATGAAAATATGCATCTGTTTCTGTCAAGTAAATTTAAATATGTTTAATGGCACAGAAATTCAAAAAAAAACTGAACTAAGAATGTATTTATGAATTTGAAACATTTTAAAAACAAAATTAGTAATAGAATAAAGATGGCAAGGGAACAAAAATGCCATTTTATTAAATTTGGAATAGCTTATAAAAGTTTTATCGTCTAATGTTAATAAAAAAATTCAATGAATTTCAAGTGACTTTTAGAATTTCACGAAATTCCAAAGAGATCGACATTTTTCTTCTTTGTGGCTCAGAGTTTTCTTCTTGATACAAAACAAAGTATACTGTATCTCTCTTGAAAAGAATGACACATAATAAAAGATGAAGTGGTTATATCTAGATCAAGAAAAGTTGTTAAAATAAAGCATCATTGACAGTTATTTGTTAGTGTTTTTGTCGTCGTATGTCTTTCAGAAGTAATATCATCTTGAAATTTCGTTATTAAATTCACTTCTTTCAAGTCTCGAAGTGCAAAAAAAATTATCGTCTGCTCAGAATTCTCTCTCTAAAAGCATTTTTTTCAAAAAAATAATTGGAATTCTTTGATGAAAATGTCGCGTACCGGCGGAATGACATAATTTTTTTTCTTTTAAAGTGAAAAATTCGTTTCACTAGAGTCTCTTAATGTAATATTGGATTTTATCAGAGCACGTTTTATTAACTTTTCTGATGCAATAGATATTTTATTAAATTTTTTCGCGAGAACATATCCATATGTTTAAATACTTTCAAGATTAGATTTTTATTTTAAAATTGAAGTCTTGTCTCTTTTGTTGAGATAAAAAATAGTAACATGCACCTCTCAATTATGAAAAATGTTATCGCTTTTTAATGTAAATTAACAAGGTGTTATGAATAAAGTGGGAGAATTTTAACACTGAATGCAAATTAAAGATATTAAAAAATCCTTTATTTTCTATCAGGTCGTGAAATGCAAAATCTGATATTTTTATTGAAAATTAATAATCCTGTATCTCTATTCTAAAAAAGTCCTCTCATAAAATCAATTCTGATAGAGAAAAATGAAAGCCGAAGCGTTCAAAAAATCAAAGAGGAAAACAACTTTCAAATGAATATCAGCTTATCTTATTGTTGCATCTTAAACTGATATTAAAGTTGAAGGTATTGTGTTTCCGAGTATTATAAAAAAATATATAGGCATATTAGCGAATGTAATTTGAAAACAATGATGATATACATATTTTTTTTTCTATTTAGGTTTAGTACCTGATAATGATACACATACAGTGAAGTTAAAACATGCATTAGTTTGAATTGAAAGTTGAATTTCAGTTCATTATCATTTTCTATATGATAGCGGGCTTTTGCTGAATTAAGTCAGTATTATAAAGAATATCTTTCTGATTGTAGTTGTAATAACAGTGAATCATTCTAAAAGCCTATTCTCGAAATATAATTTAAAAATATTTTTTATTTGAACTACTAAATTTTAACAACAGATTGCATAGGAATACTACACAAAATACAATCAGTATAACTTCCATGGCAGAATTTAAAAAAAAAAGAATGCAACAAAGAATACCTTATGTATATAATACTATAGCCAGTTATTGTTTTTTTAATATTAAATGTTCATTTAATCGTAATAAATAAGAATCCAGAAGCGTCATGATTAAACGAGATTATTATGGAAACTAGCCGCTTTTGGTGACCAGTCGGTTCACCAGTATTAATGCCGACTAAAGGGTTCAATCAATTTGAATTTTTAATTCAAATTTTAATTACAAATTCAAAAAAGAGCTCCGAGGTGCACATTCCTGGCCCCCGATTTATACATATATAAAATTTGGTAGCTGTAGGTTAAACGGTTTGGACTTTAGAGCGCCAACACACATGCACACATTGAGATTTATTATAAGTAAAGTTAAAGATAAAGATAAGAAGAAAGCAAACAAATAAAAAAATGGAAAAAATTGAAGATTTACATTTAAAACTACCATCATTTTCAGTGATAGAAAATTCACGAATATCATCTTCAGTTCAAAGAATGGCACAGCTAAAAGGGTTTAATTTAGTAATTTGAAAATAAAATTATGGAAATAAATATAAAGCGCCATCTAATATTTATGACAAAGATTTTAAAACGAATATTAAGATAGTGTTGCAACAAATTCATTAAGAAAGACAATAGAAGTAGATACTAATAGTTTTATTGAAATATTATCATGTTATTGACCCATTCAAATGTGTGTCCTTTGCCCCTTTTGACCCTAATGACATATTGTTTTTGAAAACATTTGTTATGACGAAAAAGTACGCCATTTAATTGAAAAAGATTTCTTTGAAATCGAACGATGTTAGCGATAATCCAGAATTATAGATACATATGATAAATAAGTCCTAAGTTTTAGTAAGAATTTCAATTTCATAATTATGGTGATTTGCTTTTAAAACCCTTATCATAATTGTACAAACCCTTCTAAATAATTGTACAAAAACACATATAACGTTCCATTACTTAATTGTTTGAGGATTATAGCTTCATAATAATAGAATGCTATACTAGAGGGACATGTAAATTCTTTTTAAAAATACTTGTGGGATATGTAAATTCATGTTAAATTCTTTTCTATGTATTACAGCCTTTTTAAAATTTTGAACTAGCAGTAATATATCTAGAAAGTTTAAAAATAAATAATGAGTTTGAAATTTCATTTT
>JAOUZG010006964.1:912587-924681 GCA_026289955.1 Argiope argentata | reverse complement strand
CTCTCTATATATATATATATATATATATATATATATATATAATTTTTATTTTAAGTTTTGGAGCTCGACTGATTTTGAATTGAAGTAACAGCTAGGATGTCATAGTTCTTCGTCAGACTTTTAAATACACATCTGCTGTTAAAAAAGAGTGCATAATAATAAATCAATACAAGTAAAATTAGTTCAAACTTATAACATAGAAACGTTATAGAAACATAAATAATATATATACAATGCTAGTAAAAGCAAGTAAAAATATTTTTCCCGTAAATGTTGGAGACATTAGAACATCCTAATTAAAAATATAAAAAAATGCAATTTTCTCATTTATACTTCGATCTTATTTTCCTAATATTTTCAAAGGTAAATTTAATTTGTTGCTTAAAAGCAATATATGATATATTTAAGAGTTAAATAATGTTACTGAATTATATAAAATATTTGCAAATGATTAAATTAGAATTAACACATCATTTACAGAAAGTCCTAAGAATAGTTTTTATATAAAATATTTATAATATTATTATTAGTTTATACATTTTTGTATGAAATACTATTCAAGAATTAAAAATACATATTAAAAAGGAATTTTTTAATGAAAACTTATGATGTTTTAGGGAAACTTCTTATACAATATGAAATTAATAAATAGGATGAAAACTGCCCATCGACATCTTAACCACTTAACATACAGATCTATTTAACTTTCAAATTACATAACTCATCCTATTTTGATAATTTATTGTTAATTTGATTTTTTAAATAATATATGGAGCATTTGGGATACCAAATCGTTTCATATTGATTTTTTCGTATTTAAATACCTAATTCTGTGGATTAATTAAATAAAAATTCAGTAATTCAATGCGCGTGTCAGACATGTTATTGTATGCGAAGTATTTAATTTCAGTATACAGAAAATTAATATATACATAATTAATGCGAGGAAAGTAAAATAATTTTAATTTCAAACTTTTCCTTTGCTTTCAATTTCGAGGCAATATAGCAAATATTTATTTTCATATAAATCACCAAATAACTGAAAGGAAATTTCATAATTTTAAACAGGAAAAAAAGTCATCTCTCAACTTCATTCGGAACTTAAAGATTAAAAGCAAAATTTACCGCTTACGAAAAATAAATATCCCAGACGGTAATCATAAGTACTTCCGCGTTTCCAAATCACTTTTTTTTCCAGAATTTTAATTGATTTATTCACTGCAAAATGCTGCTCGATTTTTCCCTTAATTACTCTCAACACGACTAATGAATGCGCTTCGTGTAAACAAGTTAATCCTTTTACAGGAAATGGAAGAGTGTTGGAAAAGATTCTTCCAAAACTCCTTCGTTATACTTATTAAGGCGGAAAGGGAAAAGATGGAAATTTTACACCAAAGATGCGATTTTACATGTAAAAAAAGGGGGAAAATTAAAACTTCTCCATACTTCTTGGCGACGTGCACTTTCCTACCAGCCAATCTCATTAGGGAAGAAATCCATCAGTTTCCCTGCCTTTGAAATTAAAAGTCCCTGAGTTGCCTTCCTCGTTCGCAGAAAACCCGATTATCGCATCTCTCCCTATGAGGAGTACAATGGTTTGAACAATAACATTTATTACAGATGAAGAGATTAAAACATGACTTACTGCTGAATAGACAGACTGTATTGTAATCGTCACGTCCTTCCTTTAATAGAACTTGAGATGAAGTAAAATTGGAACAGCAATCCTAGTGCACAATGCGGAATCTAATTATCGCAGAAACTATGGAAACATGAGATTTGATCTTATTTAGCATGTTGTTGTTTTTTTTTTTGAATGTCTGCGCACGATTTGATTAGATGACAGGTAATGTTCTTTAAGGTTGATAATTGGATAAATGTACAGACTAAAATAAGTAAAGTAAAATCAGATTAAGTTGCTTGGCAGAAAGTTTATATTTTAATGCCCATGTGCCAAATCTTATCTAATATGAAGTTTATTTCTAAAAATATTAAAAGAAATAAAAAAATCCTTAATTACAAAGCATAAAGAAAGTATTATAATTTTCAAAAAAAATCACAACCGATATTTTTATGAATCATCAATATTTATACGCCTGCATGAGTTGGACAAATGTATTTTCGATACAAGATAATTGATGATGATGATGTCGTGTCCGCTTTTTACCGCGGAAAGAGGGGTGCAGTAGCTTCTGAGGGTATGAACCCCTGAGCACCAGAGGGCAGAAGTCTGACTTCTAGCTCATATGAAGATGAAACAAACACACATACGCTTGCACAGCCCCTTTTTACAGGGGGGCACATTCACACATCTCACAGATAGCACACACAGAAGATAATTCAAGATAATTCAAAAACGAATTAAAGATTAAGAAATGAGCAAAGAATTGAATCAAATAAATGGAATTCACATCGACTTATTTTCATTTTTAATAAATTAATTATAAAATCCATAGAAAGGAAGTTCTTCTGTTTGTTTCAGTACAAAAAATAGAATCAATAATACAGAACGTCATATCCTAATGCTAATTCGAAACATGGTTTTAATATAACTAATCCAAACTACCCCTTTTAGTTTAATTAACTTTCCCTTTTGAAGACACAAATGGGCAATTTTAAAACAGATTTCAAAATTTTGAAACATAATCAGATGACGAGGTAATATTTGTGGTAAGACTCGTTCATTAGAATTGCATTCCTAGTGCACAATAGTCATGGAAGCATGAGATTTTATCTTGTTTAGTATGTGTTTTTTTAAATAGCTAGCTCACGACTTGATTAGTTGATAGGTAATATATTTTAGGGATGATGATTAAATAAATGCACAGACTAAAATAAATAAGCAAAAATCAGATCAAGTTGTTCGGCAAGAAGTTTATTTTTTAATGTCCAAGTGCCTGTCTTATATAGCATGCAGTATGTTTCTACTGTATTAAATTTAAGAAAAAATGTTTTTACTGACTCGAAAACAAAATATATAGAAAACATTGTAATTCCGAAAAAAATTCGAACCCGATATTTTCATGAATCAGTACTTTTTACATGCCTGCATAAGTTCGAAAAACGTATTTCTGATACAAGATAAGAACGATTGAAGGTTTGAGAAATGAGAAACGAAGGAAATATAATATATGGGCTTTACAACACATTTTTAGATTTTTATTGTTATTTACAAAATCCAAGCAGTGACAATTTATTTGTTTACTTGAGTACAAGAAATGGAATCAATAACAAAAAATGTAATATCCTAATGCTGTGTCGAAATTATTTTTAAATATAACTAACGAAAAATATCGTTTAGTTTAGTTTGATTAGCATCCCGTTACGAAGATAAGAATGAGGAATTTCAGAATAAACAATAAATTTTCGAAACACCATAAGATGATGTTGGTAATACTTGAGGTGTGTTTGCTTCATACTTTGAACGTTTCCATCGCATCGATAAGAAATATAGTTCGTCTCATTTAACGTACAGGAGATTGATTTTCAAAAGGTATCGGGTTCGAACCTCTAGGCTTCCTTTTCTGGACAGATAACATTTTGATCCCTTCTCTTTGTTTTATGTTGTTGCTGATACTAATGGCACTTGCCATTGAGAAGTGCGCTGACATCCATCAGCAATTTTAAGCTGATTGAAAGTCTTGTGTTTTTTAGTAGCGCAAACATGGGCCAAGAGTACGACTTAACAACTTTATACGTTACATTCACTTGCACAGCCCCTTTTTGCAGGGAGACACATTCACATACCTCACAGATAGAACACAGAAGAACAACCATGCCCAAACCGGTACTCGAACCCGGGGAACCGAGATCACGAGGAAGATTTACAACCCCTATGTAAGGAAGGCTTTTTTTATATTCATTAAAACAATGCATTGAAATGAAACTTGGAAGGAAATCGTTCACAAAATCATCAGAAAGTAAATTTATATGTTAGACTGTAAGCCTAAATCCAGTGAAAGTATAGCTGATTGAAAATAGTATTGATTTCACTCCTTTCTTTTTATCGCAACTCTTTCTTAATTTAGTGACGCATAACATGATATAACCTCTCAGTTGCATATTACTTTGTTTATGGTTAGTACATAATAATTTAATTTAAATAATTTAATTTAAAAGTAACATAATATCTTGATGCTGTTTTGAAGTGTTCGTTAGATTAACATGTCATTTTAAAAACAAAAATGAGCGTCAACATTTTGAACCGTGATCAAATAATGAGATTAATAATTGAGGATGGAATCACTTATTCTCTAAACGTTTCAATTGCAATAGTGATAATACACCTGACTCTCTTCAGATTTAATTTAAAGTTTTTACATGTCTGTTTTGAACAGAGGTAGCGCGTCTTCCTCGTGATATGGGCGTCCCGGGTTCGAGTCCCGGTTTGGACATGGTTGTTCTTCTGTGTTCTATCTGTAAGGAGTGTGAATGTGCTCTCCCCCCCCCTGTGAAAAGGAGCTGTGAAAACGAATGTGTTAGTGTAGCTAAAGTCGTACTCTTGGCTTTAGTTGGTGCTATTTAAAACAAGAGACACTTCATTCGGCTTAAATCCGTTGATGCATCAGCGGGTTTGTCTATGGCAAGTGTCATTCGTAACAACAACAAAAACAGGTCTTTTTTCCAAACTATTGGGGACAAGTTTCGATACGTCCAATCCGAAATGATTTTATTATGGACTCTTCAGTTTGAGTTATTCATTATTGCAGTTCCTGTAAAAATAAAATGTAAATTATAAGCAAATAGTTACTTAATTCATCAGAAAAAAATTACATGCTAAATAGTGAGTCTAAATCCAGTATAAATACAGATAATAAAAGATGTTATTAATTTTCTTTCTTTCTTTTTATCAGAACTGTTTTTTATTTCAGTACTTTATCCAAAACATGTAGCTTCTTATTTGCAAATAAAGTATGTTAATATTGAACAAGTGCTACATTTGCTATGAAATAGAAATAAGGTTCATTAATATCAATCGATTGTATTTCATTCTCGGCACAATAATTTTAAAATAAAAATATTTAAATTTTTATACATTAATAATTAAATTTCGTTTAAATTGCTGAGTAGCTTACAAAATTTAAACAATGTAAAAAAATTAAGTACATTTTTATTATTCTGTTTCATATTCAAACTAAGCCTAGAATAAAAACAAGCATTTGTAGCATATTCAGAAAAAAAAGGTTCCGAACCCAGTCAGATACCTTAACATAAATAAATTTTATTCCATTTTCAACAGAATAATTTAAAAATAAACATATTTAAATTTTTATGCATTACCAATGGCATTTTGTTTACATTGCTGAGTAGCTTGAAACATTTGAATAATGTAAAACTTTTTAAGTAAAAGTAGCTTTAAGGAATAAATAAATGTCTTTAAATCACTTAACTTTTAAAAAATTAGACATAGATTAATAAATATTGTCAAAGTATAATATTTTTCCTTCGATTTCCTGGTCTTTAAATTTATATATAAAATTATTTCAAAGTATTTAAGCACAAAGTTACGTTTTTATTTTATTCTTTAAGCCACCAGAATATAAAATTAATTTTAAATCGACGGCTTTCAAACTTTCAAAAAACCCATTGTTCTCTTTTAATCCTTGCATAGGACATTTCCTAAGGTACCAGCATAAATTCCCTCTCTTTTCTAACTTTTCCAGACTCTGAAAAAAAAACTCAAAAATACCTGAAACAAGTCTTGGGATGATTCAAACCTGGCGATGCGGGAAAACTATTGGGATGAAATGAAAAAAAGAGAAGACAATAATAAAAAATGAAAAAGATTCAACGAATCAGAGAACCGATGACGATGAAAATGATCTATATCGATTGTTGAAGGTGTACAGAGAGAAACCAGATAGGCAATGACCTATTTCGCTTAAATTCCTCGATTTCAGAGTTTTACTATTACCTTTTCTCTCGTTTTTCCTTTATTTTTCCCGTCTGCTCAATTGGAGCGGAATGCTTTTCGTTTTTTGAGATAAATGAGCTGGGGATGATGTGACCAGCCCGGAGTCATTTGCTGTGTCTTGCATTTGTGTTGGTATTTCTTGTTTGCGTTTGTTATTTACCATTAGAGATCTTCATTTACAGGGATATCAGTAACTGGGCGGTGGCATCGTTAAATATAGGGTTAAGTTGGATTGGATGCAACTGTTGCTTTTGGTTTGTGGTTAAATGGTGGAAAGCAAATTACTGTAAATATGTTTCTTCATTTACAGGGATAACAATTCCTTCACGGTGACATCATTAAATATGACGTTAAGTTGGTTTGGATGCAACTCTTGTTTTTGGTTTGTGGTTAAATAGTGGAGAGCAAATTACTGTAAACATGTTTCTTCATTTACATTGATATCAGTAGTTTGGCGGTGGTATCGTTAAATATAAGGTTAAGTTGGATTGGATGCAACTGTTGATTTTGGTTTGTGGTTAAATGGTGGAAACAAATTAATGTAAATAGGTTTCTTCATTTGCAGGGATATCAGTAGCTTGGTGGTGACATCGTTAAATATACGGTTAAGTTGGATTGAATGCAACTGTTGCTTTTGGTTTGTGGTTAAATAGTGAAGAGCAAATTACTGTAAACATGTTTCTTCATTTACAGGGATATCAGTAGCTTGGCGGTGGCATCGTTAAATATAAGGTTAAGTTGTATTGGATGCAATTGTTGCTTTTGTTTTGTGGTTAAATGGTGGAAACCAATTAATGTAAATATGTTTCTTCATTTACAAGGATATCAGTAGCTTGGCCGTGGCATCGTTAAATGTAGGGTTAAGTTGGATTGAATTCAACTGTTACTTTTGGTTTGTGTTTAAATGGTAGAAAGCAAATTACTGTAAATATGTTTTGATTGCTTTCAGAAGCAATAACAAGCTTTGAGATATTAAACACAAAATTGATTTTGATTCGTATTCATTCTTTTCTACGTAAATCATTTAGTTATGATGCGAGGATTTATTTACCTTATCTGTTGTGGTATTTTTTTGTATTTTTATCATCCGTTATTAATTTTCATTTAAAAGTGTAGAAATATGTTACTGATATTATTCATTATAGGATTTTCTTAATTGAATGGAAATCTTTGTGGGGAGAAAATCTGCAACATCTTTTAATCTCTTTAACCTTTTATTTCTATATATGTACTGAAGAGGAGTAATATTATTAGCCTTTTTTTCTATAAATTTACTCAAGAGGGGTCATCTAATTAGCCTTTTTTTCTATGAAGGTACTAAAGAGGGGTCATCTAATTAGCCTTTTTTTTTCTATATATGTACTGAAGAGGGGTCATCTAATTAGCCTTTTTTTCTATATATGTACTTAAGAGGGATCATCTAATTAGCCTTTTTTTCTATATAGGTACTGATGAGGGGCCATCTAATTATCCGTTTTTTCTATATATGTACTGAAGAGGGGCCATCTAATTAGCCTTTTATTTCTATAAATGTACTGAAGAGGGGTAATCTAATTAGCCTTTTATTTCTATATATGTACTGAAGAGGAGTAATATTATTAGCCTTTTTTTCTATAAATATGCTGAAGAGGGGTCATCTAATTAGCCTTTTTTTCTATGAACGTACTGAAAAGGGATCATCTAATTAGCCTTTTTTTTCTATGAACGTACTCAAGAGGGGTCATCTAATTAGCCTTTTTTCTATAAATATACCGAAGAGGGGTCATCTAATTAACCTTTGTTTTGTATATATGTACAGAAGAGGGGTCATCTAATTAAATTTGATATAATGCTGGCATCCTGACATAGGGGTAGAGCGTCTTCTCCGAGAGCTTGTCGTTCCGTATTTGAGCCCGTTAGGGCATGGTTGTTCATCTGTGTTTTATCAGGGAAACGTGTGAATGTACCCTCCCCACTGTAAAAAGGGGTCGTGCAAGCGATTGTGATGTTTAGCTTAAGTCGTGCTCTTGTCCCTAGTTAAACTCGCTGTCGCATGTCAAATGCCATAAAACGTAAAAACAACAATTTTAATAGTTTAAAATTAGAAAAATTGAAATATAAGATTTCAAACGTATTTTTTCTTTATGTTGACTTGATCAGCATTTCAAAAACATTTTCCATATTGCTATACTTCCGGTAATATTCTTGTTTACATTTTCATTTACCTTTAAGAATCTTCATTTATAGGAATATTTGTCAATTGGTAGTGATATAATTCAATACCGAGTTTTAATGAATTGGATGCAAATGTTGCTTTTCGTTTGCTGTTGACCGCTTAACTGTTATGCCCGAGTGCTGTATGCTCATAGATTTATTGAATTTTTGTAGTTATAAGCACAAAATGAACCATACATAACGATTATAATTCAACATTAAAATGACTTTAAATACAAAGATAAGTCAAGCATTCAATGGATTTTCATTTGAATCAAAATAAGAAAATATTGCTGAAATAGAAAGTATCTTATTAGCTAGTAAAGAAAATAAAACTGTTAAGTTTTTAATTGTGAAGAATAAAAAAAACTGTAATTGTATTTCACTTTCTTTCAAATTTAGATAAACATTTTATCAATAAAATCCGGGTATCTTTGAGATATATAAGTTGTTGTTGTTACTTATGGCACTTGCCATAATGGATAAGCCCCCCGCTAATGCAGCAGCAGATTTAAGCCGAAAGGAGCTCTCTTGTTTTTCAAGCAGCGCCAACTAGGGCCAAGAGTACGACTTTTCTAGACACTCACCACATTTGTTCGCACAGCCCCTTTTTAAAGGAGGGGGCACAGTCACACATTTCAGAGATAGCACACAGAAGAACAGCCATGCACGAACCCGGGACTCCCAGAACATGAGGAAGACGCGCTATCTCTGCGCCATAAAGCCGGCTGATATATAAGTATTTTCCTGAAATTAAATTAACAACTCTTTAATTTATTTATTATGTAAATGAATTGGTGATTATACGATTTAATTTTTCATTTTTTACAAATATATATTTCATCATTTCAGAATGGTGATGTTTCGGGAAGGAGGTTTTGTGGCGTGAACAAAAATGTAGAAAGGGGATCGAATACAAAAGTATGCATCGAATAAGATTGAGACGAATTTACAAATAATATTGACAAATGAGTCAGAAAATTGAAGAACTACGTTCAATAAGCACCAGGAAAAATAGAGGAATGGATGAAATAGAGAGAACAAAATCGAAGAAGTGATAAAAAGCATATAGCTTATGCTGTAATCAGTTGGATCGACGTGATTTGCTACTACGGGCTATTGTTCGTTGTAAGTGCTACTGTTTATTCCTTGTGTATGTCTACGATGCGTATTTGGCTATTATGCTTTGTGGTTTTGGATTAATGAACATCGTTCTTTGTTATATCGGCTGTGGATTTTTGCCGAAACATGGTCAACACCGGACACTGAACCCGTTTGATTGCTGACGATTTTGTGGTGTGTTCTCCGTAATAATAGAAATGACCAAATAACCGATTATTATTCAATAATTTCTACTTAAATTGAGTCCCCCTTAACCACTTAACTGGTTTGCCCATATGCCATACGTGAATCGATTTATCGAATTTTGATAGTTGTAAACAAAAAATAAACCGTTCATAACGATTATAATTACAATGGTAAAATGTCTTCGAATACGTAGATAGGCCAAGTATTCGATAGATTTCCATTTGAATCAAAATAAGAAAATACTCCCAAAATAGAAGACGCCAACTTACTAGTTAGCGAAGAAAATAAACCTGTTAAGGGGTTAAACCATAATTTATTAATCATTGATCAAATTAATTAATCTTTATATAAATAAAAGTAGTAATGTATGCATGCATTTTGCGAATTTCCTTCTAAACAAACGCATCAAATTCTTCTCAATTTCATGTACTTGTTGTATTAAACATAAAAAAACATACCTTTGAATTTTCAAATGAAAACGTAATTAAGCATTAAATTACATAGAAATTAGTAAACATTTTTTAAAAATTTTTATCACTCATTTACTTCGTTTATTCCTTTAATTTTTTTTCTTTCTTACTTTAATAATAATAATAATAATGACTTTTTATTTTACCTTAATGCAGTGATTTAATCCTACTTAAAACTAAGTTCAAGTTAATCAATCGAAAGAAAGCAAACATTACATTCCATTAGTTCTGTATAAAATTCTTTGTCTTAATATAATGCATATTAAAAACTCATGAAGTTTGTCATCGAAAGTCAATATAAGTTTTAATTTTCATAAAAATCGGGCGGTAAGGTTCTAGATATTAGAATATATTTGCACAATAATGACATTTCCAAAAAAGTAATTTTAAAAATATAGTTTATAGTAAAAATAGTTTTAATTTAAAATATTGAACATAGAATTTTAATCCTGTACAATAACAGATATATGAACTAGATTATTAAAAAAATATTTGGCTTTTACAAACAACATTTTTTAAGTTATAGTTTGTTTTATATATTTTCATAACATGTGCTTAAAGTTTATCTAAGTAATCCAAATTAAAATTAAAATCAAAATAAGCCCTAAAGTAACTTTTTTTTGTGCTCTAAGCAAAAAGCTCTGTTTTTATCTTTACGTCAGGAACACATTGCGACTTACTTATAGCAATTAATATAGAATTCTATTCAGACTTTAAAAAAACTAAAATGCTTCTTTTTACTTCTAAACAGTATTTATTAAAAATATATTTAAAGTTTTAATATTATTTCATGATTTTAAAAAAAATCATTTTTACGTTACTCAGATTTTGTGGACTAAAAAAACTAAGATTGTAAAGATAAACAAAACAAAAATCTTAAATTATAATTTTAAAATGTAGAACCATATCCAGAAATATTTTAAGCTTAAAACATGTATTGGAAATTATATGATTGCTGTTAAAATATTTTTTTTTCTTTTCAGTAATCATCAACATGGATGCAATCTTTACGTTGTACCGGTCAGATAAAATTTATCTTAAGCGAAAATAGACTAACTTTCTTTTAATTAGTGCATACATTTTTTTCAAATAATACAACAAAAAAGTTGTTGTTGTGACTCATGGCACTTTACAAGCCTGCTACAATTATTTGTAAACGATTTGAGCCTAGTGAGAGTCTTTTTTTTTCTTCAGTAGTGCCTACTAAGATGAAGAGCATGGCTTAACTTCTTCATGTAACACATTCACTTGGATAGCCACTTTTTACAGAGAGGCGCGCTCATATACACACAGGAAGAATATAGAAGAAAAAAAAACCATTCCAGAATCGTGACACGCAGATCATGGGGAAGACACGCTATCTCTGTGCTAGGAAGCCTGCAAGAGAAAAAAGAATGAGCTGAATTGACCCGTATGTTATACTTGGTACAGAATGGGAAAAAAAGATTACAGTACCTTTTAATGGTTCGTTACATCGTGACAAATTATTGTTTTTCGCCATAGTAAAACGAATAAAATATTTTAAGTATTTTATACTCTTTTAAGAATTTGATTTGACATTTTATAATAAATGCAATAATTAATAAATTTATTTTGTAAAGATTAAAGATTATTAGATTTTATAAATAATTTAATTGCAATATTTTTTAAAAATTTTGAAAATGATTTGTGTGTTTTTTTTGAAAATTACAACAAATATGTACCAATATCTATGCATCTTTTGCAATCAAGTCAAATAAATTCGTATTTACCTAGAAACTAATTTATTAGAATTTAATACATAACTAAAAGTTGTAATAATAATATTTTAAGATTTGGCCAAAAGTAGATCATTTTTTTAGCCCAATATGACAGTTCGATAAGTAAATGAGATGGATTGCTAAGGGTCTTACCGGTTAGAATACAACTTTTCCCATAGGAGATACGCCGAATAATTGTAGAGTAAAATCGATAAAATACTATTTCTGTATCCACCAAAGTGGCGAATATTTGTGTATTTGAGATGCTTAGGAGGGGAAACATGTTTGACACTAAAATGCGACATTATATCTAGCATTAAAAGTTCATGTTGATTCAAAATTATTAATCCTTAAAAGTATTTCTAACGAATTACGAAATACTTTTAATTTCCTTTCATTATAATTTTCTAAAACGTTTAAATAACACACACACACACACACACACACACACACACACACACACACACACA
>JAOUZG010006964.1:884697-909981 GCA_026289955.1 Argiope argentata | reverse complement strand
GGTAACAAATTAGGATTCGTTTTTTCACATTAGTTCAATACAAAAAAATTATTATAGTATTCTTTGAAGTCTTAAATCCTTGGATGTTGAAATTCTGATTAATTAAACGGCTTTATGTATTAATTGCTCTCATTAATAACACAAGATGGCTTTATTACAATTCTACTTTTGTTGCATGCCATTCCATGCAATACATCTGTTTTAAATGAAATGTAATTTGTATTTGTCATGTAACTGTAACTTTCTCTTTGAATGAAATTAATTGCGTGATTTAGATGACTCATTGTTATGCAAAATGAACATGGGTTGTGGGCGTAGCCTTTAAGGCAATAGTTTTACTTATGCTGTAAGAGTGCAGATGTTATCGCATTTTTTTAAATATCCCAGCGAAAAATTATCCTTGTCAACTTCAGCTTGTACCAGGAGATGATATGCGTCATCTAAACTTGTCATCTAACTGTTTCATATTGACGTTGACATAGGACAAGGCAAGTTAATTACTTTTGTGTATTTTTGGGTTTACTAATATTATTTTAATATTTATGATTTTATAATTGATGTATGTGGAAGATTAATTAGATGTAATCTTCGTTGTTTTTTTATGCTTTTTATGCTTAAAATCTGCAGCTAAAAAGACTTTAGAAGTGCGTGAGTAACAAAATGAGCTTTTAAAATTAATAGCTTTATGTTTGTAATTTTTATAATGAGAACTTAAACAGTTGTTTTGAAAACGAAATCGCTTCCCGCCAATTCTTCTTCTTTTTAACAATTTCTTGAATGTCCAAGCACCAAGTGCTCGTGAGATTAAGTTATATAGTTATTCATTTTAATTGTTTCTTTGAATGAGTCACTTTAGTATTGCAAACGATTAAAAAAACTGAATCTCGCTTTCATTGCTTAAAAAAATATCGCATTTCCTATTTATTTCATTTCATATAAACACGAGCTCAAACTGGCACTGTTCCTGGTTTAATTTGCTGTAATAATTAACTTATTTTTTTTTAATCAAAGCTTTTCTAAATGCAATGAAAATAATTACTAATTGATTTATTTTCATTTAAAAGCAATATGATTATATTGTATTCATAGAATGAAATTCGAACGTAACATCTTAAACGTTTTTTTTTCTCTTAATAATGCGTTAAAAAAGTTTAAAAAAAACTCTTATGGATATAAATCTATTTTAAAAAAAATCATAACTATTTTTTACAGCTTTTAATTAGCACAATTTATTTCAATTACTTCAAAAGATAAAACAATTACATTTTTTAGTGCATGCTTGTATTATTTAGGCATTTTTATAAAAATATTATAGCAACAAGTAACAATGAAGCTAAATTTTATATATTAAATACTATTTCAAAGTATTGCTATAACATCAGATGATGTTGCTTTCATCCAATTGATTGTTACTACTTTCTCTTTAATCATTATCATCGGCTAAAAATATAATCATCTTGAATTTTTATACTAATATTAATTAATTACCCCCTTAAAAATGTTGTTTTGGCAATTCAATATTAAAATTTTAAAACACTTCATTCATGGAATAGAATTAACACTCCTAATAATAATATTACACATATTCATTTATTTTTACTACAATGCATTTTAATTTTTAAAACAAAATAGATTTTTTATTTATTTAAGTTTTGCTAAAGAGTAAGATATTCTTTTATTTTTATAGTATAGACACATTAAAACAACATTAGCCGTTTTTTTGGCACAGAGGTAACGCGTCTTTATCGTGTTCTGTGAGTCCCGGGTTCGATTCCCGGTTCGGGTATGGATGTTCTTCTGTGTTCTGCTAGTGAGATGTGTGAATGTGCGCCCCTGTAAAAAGGAGTTTTGCAAGCGTGTGGGTGTTCATTTAATTCCCACATGAGCAAGAAGTCAGACTTCTGTCTTCGGGTGATCAGGGGTCCATACCTTGAGAAGCTACTGCACCCCTATTCCTGGGGTAAAAAGCGGACACGACATCATCACCATCAAAACAACACTAAACTTATTTCTAAACAAGAGTCTAGCAAAGTCATTACTGTGAAATATAATAAATTGTTGATTATCCTTACAATGAAGTATAGCAAGTCGCAATTACTCTAAATATTCTTATTTCAAGACATTTTATTAAGTTTCAAAATATAGACAGTCAGTTTATATCCTTTCTCTTGTTACTTAAAATTGTGACAGCTGATTGATAGTTAATTATTTTGGAAATTCCACAAATTCGGTTTTCCACTTTCTATTCACCCATCAGTAGTATTTAAAGTAATTGCACAAATAATGAACTGTGAAGCTGTCCAGGTTCCAATTTTCTTCTTCAAAAAAACTTTGAAGTGTAGGAGAGTATCTTCTTCGCTCGATGTTCTCTAAAATTGCAAGGGTGGCGTGTGTATCTCCGGGACAGTATCGCAAATAAAGGCAGTCTTGACTGGATCATCAATCTCTTCCTGACAGGTATCAGCTACATTCTATAGTTAGGGCGTGGTGGGAGTAAAGGTATTTCCGCCCTTGTTACTCAGTGTTTTAGTGTAATTTCTTCGAGAAAACGCCGCGTATCCTTTCGATGGGAAATTACCTAAGAGTAATCCTTTTTTCAATATATATAAAATAAAATAAGTAAAATTTGCCATCAGCTTTGAATGCAGTAGAATTAATAATTAAATGATATTCAATATAATTAATACTCAGTAGAGCCAACTATTGTCTTTGTAAGAAAATAATAATTAACTATTTAGGATTTTCAAGTTGCTTTAGAGACATATCTTCAAAAATGCTCTTCTAATATTTTCTATAAGGTATTAGCTAAGCCTACATTTTCATATTATTTCAAAAATGATGATAACTTATTAAAGATTAATTAAAATAAACAGCTCTAAAATGTATGTTTAAATAGTTTAATTGTATATATCTAAGAAAATAACTTGATGCTTCTGTAAATGGTATTTGATTACTCATTTATTATTTTGTAAATTTTTATAGACAATTTAAGAAGAAAACTTTAAATAAGAATTTTCTAAATCATAATCATTTCCCTTAAAATGGAATGAAAGCCAGTCAGAAAAAGGTTTGAGGGTCGTATCTCGTATATAATACATAAGTAGAATAAGGATATGTATGCATAATCCATAAGTAGTATAAAAATACCCATAATCTATAAATAGAATAAGAGCATCATAATCCATAAGTAATGTAAGAGAGTACATAATCCAAAAGATATGTATAATCCATAACTAGCATTAGGTATAAATAATCCATAAGTAGTTTGAAAACATATATAAGCCATAAGTAATATGAAAGTATACAAAATATTCATAATTATTATGTGAACATACATAAACTATAGGAAGTATATGTTTATGTTTAAGCTAAAAGTAGTATAAAGGTATACATATTCTATAAGTTGTATGAATAGGGAAAATAGAAATAAACCACTTCAAATAATTCATAATTTAATTGCCATTTTATAATGAATTTACTGATATTTTCAAAAGAAACCAACCTGAATTGTTATGATGGAGATTGCCAAATCACAATGCCTCATTTGAAATTAAAATCATCATACAGAAGCATCGGCCTTGAAAGCAGCAGTGCTTTCCATCTTTTAAAGCAGATATGTTGTTGTTTTATATGCTATAAGAATTTTCTGACAGTAAACAAGAAATACTTATTAATTACAGAAAATTTACAAATGATTGAATGCTCTTAAAGTCATTTTACCCTAATCTCCACATTCTACCATTAGCATTTCATTTTTTTATGTATATTTTAATAAATACACTTCTTGTATTTTATTCATGAGTAAATAGTTTGAGAATTATCTCATGTTGGATTTGTAAGTATTAGTAAGAAGATAATACTAATAATTTTAAATTTAATCAATATATAATGCTACGTCTATGAAAGTTTAAAAATTTAACTGATAATATATTAATAGTTGACTATATCCCAAAAAAATTGAATATTTTGCATGCAAGATGAAAATGTCAACTATTTTTGCATTTCATAATTTAGAGAAATATTGTATTAACATTTCAATAAAACAGCTGTGAAATTAAAAAAAAAGATCGTTAAGGATTTTAGTGAAAAAATAATATTTTTATTTGAAGACTGTGAAATTGCCAACTTTTTCAAAACATTATGAATGAATTTTCATTAAAAAATTAAAATATAATAGATATATATCATAAATGTTAAGAATTATTTCAAAAATAAATTTACACAAGATATTAAATATTTCTGAGTTTTTTATTTGAAAACCAATTCTAAAATTTCACTACAATATTCTTTCCTTAATTTAGAGTTTTTTAAAGAATACAACTTGAAAAATCTGATTTTCCCTTTGATCTTAAAGCAAATTCTTATTGATATTATTATTTGAATTTTAAGAAACATTTCCACTGCTCTGAGATCCATTGGCAATATTCTCGTTATCAAAGAAGGAACACTAGAAAAGAGATCGATAGGAGTCTTATCGATCACTTTGATAATTAAATATCAATTATTTCAATGAAAAATTCATGTGTAAATTATAATCTCACCGTTTCTTTCACATAATGAAATATAACTAAATTTAATTACATAGCATTCAAAGGATTTTTTTGTTATAACCAGAGTGAATTTACTGTATTTTCAAAATATCTTTTTCATTTTGTAATAGTTCATTTCATTTTCTTTCTATTGTTTTAGAAATTAATAAAAATGAAAATAAATATTAAATAATGGCATAAAACATAGTTATCTGCTGCATTTGTATTTATTAATTGTGTGTATGCATTTACTTATAAAATTTATTAAGTACATGTATGCGTTTATTTATAAAATTTATTATGTATATGTATGCGTTTATTTATAAAATTTATTAAATATATGCACCATGTATTTATAAAATTTATTAATTGTGCCCATGAATTTATTTATATTACTTATTAACATATACAATCGTTTATTTATAAAATTTATTAATTATATGAATGCATTTATTTATAAAATTTATTTATTTTATGCATGCATTCCTTTATAAAATTTATTTACGCATCTATAAAATTTATTTATTTATGAATTTATACAGAAACATAAATAGTGTTATGTTTCTGTATAAATTCATATACTGTATAAATTCATATACTGTATTTGTCATATACTGTATTATATGCTGTATTTGTATTTATCAATTGTATCCTAGAATTTAATTAATAAAAATATAATTATACGGATTCATTTATTTATGAAATTATTACTTATATGCATGTATTTCTTATAAAATTATTATTTATTTATGCACAAAAATAGTTTAAGCTGTTTATTTTTATTCTTTGCAGAATTATTATTTGAAAATTGCTCTCTTACATAATCACTAATAAAAATATGAATGCTTACAAAAATAGGGGATAATGCTTATTTCGAATAGCAAGAAAACATAAAATCTCGTTCCGTGTTTATACAAACCACTATTTCAACTAAATAGTTTCTCTCTCGGTAAATACAAACTAAACTACATTTCACGAAAGCAGCCCTGCTGTTTGAGATAAATTATGCCACAGTAGCTAAATATGTACCCAACGCTATAGCGCAACATAAACAACGGCTCTTAAAATAATGGCTTCACGAAATATCTTCATTTTATAACTCGGCTGTAGACAATGAATGGGGAGAAAGTTATGTGCACCATTTTAATGCCCGTGTTTATCTTGCAATTCAGTTTGTTTTGAACTTACCGCAGTAAATTTCAAAACAATATGATTCACAAAATCTGTTTACATATTTAATATAAACCTAATTTGGTATTCTGTAGATCTCATTCTTATACAGAATTTGCTGTTTATTTTAATATTATTTAGATTTTAAGTATATATTTTTTTAAATCTAAAATTTGAAATCGAATTAATATGCAGCAAATACGTCGAGAAGATATAGTTCAGAATTATCGTTTTCAATAAATTAATTAAATATTTACAAGCATGTAATGAAAGTTTATTAAATGAAAGGAAAATGTTTTCGAATAGTTTTAATTGTTTTTAATTTTCAAATTAGGGAAAGTTAAATTGTGTCATTTATTACTTCGTTTAATATTAAATTTCCGTAATATGTTTTTAAGAGCAGTAGTTAGCAATTATCAATATAGTTTTTTATTAATATATAAATTCAATTTTTTAAGTTTATTTTATTTCTATTTCTATTATTTTATTTCTTTTAATTAATTTAATTTATTATATTTTAATTTTTAAACTAGAGAAAGTTTAACTGTGTCCTTTATTACTCCTTTTAATATTAAAATTTCCTAATATGTTTTTAAGAACAATAGTTAGTAATTATCCATATACTGTTTTTATTATTATATAAATTAGATTTTTTAAAATTTCTATTATTTTTATTTCTATTATTTTATTTCTTTTAATTAATTTTATTTTTTCTATTTTAATTTTCAAATTAGGGAAAGTTTAACTGTGTCCTTTATTACTCCTTTTAATATTAAAATTTCCTAATATGTTTTTAAGAACAGTAGTTAGTAATTATCCATATACTGTTTTTATTAATAAATAAATTTAATCTTTTAAATGTGTTTTATTTTTATTTCTATTATTTTATTTCTTTTAATTACTTAATTTATTCTATTTTAATTTTCAAATTAGAGAAAGTCAAACTGTATCCTTTATTGCTTCTTTGAATATTAAATTTTCTTAATATGTTTTTAAGAACAATAGTTATTATTTATTCTTATACTGTTTTTATTAATATATAAGTTCGATTTTTTTAATTTAAGATATTTAAATACAATGTGATTTTGTATTTATTTCATCATGTCACCTTGAAAACATTTATTTCTGAAAAAGGTAAGTGCATATCGTTTAAAATAAGCCCATGAACTGGGGGATTTAATAAAACCTGTATTCAGATTTTCTGATGATTAGTATATTTCTTATTTATTACTTTGCTTACTTCGTAGGAAAAAAATATGATTGTTTTTAACCTCCAATTAATCACAAAAACAAAAGATAGTACGAGCGAATAAAATGAACAGATATCCTAAGGCTTTATTTTAAAATGGCTACTTTTCAGCCAAATTATGATATTCTAAATTAGTGGTTCTTATTTCATCTTCAAAGAACGCTACTGTTATCATTAGTTTGAAATCTCGGTCTTTTAGCAATTTCTTCAATTTAGAGACATGATTAAAATGACTTGGATATATGTCGGATAATCAAAAATACTCCATTAAAATACTCCAGAAGTGGATGGTGGTAGCAGAACTGTTATCATGATATTTTTTTATATTTGAAAACTATTCCAGAAAGTGAAATTTTATTCCTTAGTTTTGATTTTTTTTGACAATCGTTGTAAAATAAAACAATTGAATTGGCCCTTTTTATTTTTCGTTTCAATAAACTCAACAATAAACGCAATTTTTTTTTAATTCCCAAGCTGCATCGTCCTGTTAGTGAAAATTAAAACAGAAATCTTCATGTTCTAATCTTATCTAAATCTCCATTTCTTTCTTTCTCGCAAGTTGAATTGAAATCAGATTGTAAACCAGGATTAAATCCAAGTTTAAATTTGAAATAAAAATAGACTGATTTCCTATCCAATTCATCCAAGCAGGCTGACTCTAGTTTATTTTTTAAACTTTGAACCCTTTATTCAAAATACTACTATCCATAAAGTTTTTACTTTGTACTCGTTTCATTATTCGATGAATTTATATTGAACTAAATTCTTTTACTTATAGATAGAGAAAAACACTATACAAATCACTTCAATTGTGCTATCCATAATGCTGATTGCTCATCTAGAACTGATAATCTACTGACAGCGGTTCTGGTAGGATTACAAAGCTCCTCTCTCAGAGAGGATACCTCCATTCCTAATTCCTTGTGCCATTTATTCAAAATGCTACTATCCATAAAATTTTCTCATTGTAATTGATTCATTCTTCGATGATTTTAAACTGAACTATATTCTTCCACTTGTAGATAGAGAAAAACTTTATACAACTAACATTAATATGTGTTATCCATGATGCCGATTGCTCAGCTTTAACAGACAAGCTATTGGCAGCTGGTTCTGGTAGGATCACGGAGTTCCTCAATTAAAGAGGATACATCCACTCAAAGGTATCGCATGAATGGCGATGGATATTTTTATCCTTCAACTGTACTGTGGAGAGAGGATGAAAGTAAATGTATAGAACAGCTTAATCCTTAATTTGTAATTTGGGCACGTCTAATTAACATGATAAGATATCATAAAATTAAATATTTTTCAAAGATCAATGATTATTTTACTTAGAGAAAAGTAATTTGAAAGAGAGATATGAGTTAATTATATGAGATATGATATGAGTTTAGGTTTTGGTTTGTAATGCCTGGTGTAATGTTGTAATGTCTTGGTTGTCTAAATTTGATATGTAATGTTCTAATGACTTGGTTTTTTCTTAATTTGATGTGCATTTATTAATTTTTTTAACATACTCGTTTTTAATTTTATTAAAGTTCCTATAAACGTCAGAGAATATATTTTCAATAACTTTCTTCAGTTACATGCGAACACTCCTGTGAAATAAATTCATCATGTAATAGTTTCTACATAGTAATAGTAATATTATTGTGAACCAGAACGACTTTTAAATCTGATTTAGTCATTTAGTTTTGTGTCTCAATATGTAGAATTGTGTCGGATATGGATAAGTTAGTATTGGAAGAAATAGTAGAGATTATGATTTATGTCATGCAAAATCGTTCATCAAGATTCTTTACCTTGCACCCCTTGTCTACAGCTTGTTTAGCGTTTAATGGCATGGCCTGAAGTTCATAAAAAGCGTCACCCTATTTTAAAGATTAAAATATAATTTTCATCAGTTTGTTAAGTGAAATAAAGTTTTCCTAAATAAGATTGTTTGTTTCGAAAAATATTTTTTGACATTTAAGGGTAAATAAAATATGATAATTTTTTTGAAAAGAATTTAAAAATCACTTGAATCTTAATGAGAATATACCTTTGAGTAAATGCACAGAATTCGAAATAAACATACTTAATTTTAGGGGGTTTTTTTCAATTCAAATAACTGTTACGATATTCATAAATTAACATTCATATAAACTGTATTTTAAGTTTCTAAAACTAATGAGTGTAAATAATATCAACTAACATTCATAAGTTAAAATATATCTATGCTGTAATAATTAGTTTGCTAAAATAATTTCTATTGAAAATTGTAATCTTTTATTAAATTGGGTTTTAAAAATAAGCATAAGAAATTCACTGAACACTGCTATATCCTTATTTTATATCAATAATAAAATACCATGCAATAGGCTTCAAAATTGTTTACCATTTCGAAAATTATACTTTTAGAAGACAAGTACATGACATGCTAGGGAAGAAAAAAAATAAAATCGTTAAAGTATCTGACAAGTACATTGCTGTTATTTGAGAACGCTTAGCCGATGTTTGCATGTCAAACACGTTTTAAAGCTCCACTTTCTTTTTAAGCATCGGTTTCTAATACTAAAATCCTGAAGATTAAAAAATCTTTAAATACCATGGGGCGTGTTTATCGAACAGGCAATCGATCATATTTTTCGGACACTGTAATTTTTGACAAGGGAATGTCTATCGCTTTTGGAATGCTTAAGAACCCATCTTCTTGGCTATTTAGAGCATGAAATCCTTTCTCTTTTCTCTTATTATGGTTTAGAATAATAATGATAAGATGTGTGAGATGCGCATAGTGACTAGCAAACAGCATGTTTCGAATATGAAATAAATATAGATATTAATGTAGGAATGTATAAAGGGTATTTTTTATATTTAAAAGAGTATATAAATATATTTTGATTTCTAAATTGAAAAAAAAAAGGTTTTATTAAATAATTTTATATGTAACAGAGTTCGTATGGCACAAAGTATAACAATCAATGTCTTTTAACTTTTGAAACTGTGGATCTTTGAGCTTTGAAAATGAATAGGCTTTAAAATAAAGAAAAGCTTTAAAGGTTTTTTCTTTGATATATACTGCAAAATATGAAGACTTACTGTTCACATACATTACACATCGTTGTTTTGCACTAGAGCAGAAAATACTAATAAAAATTAAACTGCAACCGCAACTATTAAAACAAAAATATTAAACGGTTACAACAATTCTTCAAAATAAAGCCTTATAAATTATGTTTGATATACATCAATCACTTAGCAGTAATGAATAGAGCAGTCATGTAAATAGACCGAAACTATGGCTTAGTTCAGCATATGTTACATTATGTATTTATGTAACTATAAAGAAAGTAAAAACACTTTTGAATAATTAACAACTCCAGATAGATGAGTTGTAGATGCATCTATTTTTGAATACTGAAAGGCCTCGGGATTCGTTCAACAAATTTATGGAAACCCTTGGATATTAATGCAAAATTATTATTCATTATGTATTACAATTTGAATACCCGATGCGTTTACTTTGTTCGTTATAAATGCTCTTCTAGATAGTTTTGTAGAAGGAATGGTTTATTATTGCTCCCAAAGAATATCTTATTAATATATTATCTTAATAGTTAACAGCTAAGCGGAGTATTTTCCTTTTCATAATTACAGGAGTATAACACCTGTCATTATGATTTTGAAAAAGTTAAGAAGTTTTATTATCTGTTAAGATAGATTCAACTATTCTGAGTCGTTCAACTATTCTGAATTCAAATAATATCAGGAATGTGGGGATTAAAGGTACAATAATTTTCTGGCTTTGGATATGTTTGATTATGTATTTATAAGTCTTTGAAGAATATTTTAAATAGAATGGAAATATTTTCAGGATAGACAAACTTGTAGTAGACATGAGCAGAATGAATAGGCATGAACAGGACATAAATATTACTAGAATGCACTACAGTTCGAATTCCAAAGAATCTATTCCTCACTTTGTTTTAATAATCATATACATATCCGCTTAAGGTAAAAAAAATACGTGGATTCAGTCATTTTTTGTAGATTTTTGTCAATAAATTTTTATACAAGATTTTTCTAATAATCATACAAATTTCTCTTCACATGCTTCTAATACCATATGAAAAATTTCAAAGTAATGCTTTTTCGGAATAACAATTTAGACTGTACATGCATTTTTCTTTCTTATGTCATACAATTTTAGTAAAAAGAAAATATAATCAGGCAAAGAAGGCATATCCTGTACATACCAAGTTAGATCCTTCCCTCTTTAAGTTGGTAGTATAGAACATGAATTTTAATTATGTTTTTTTTTATAGTAATAATGAAAATTCTTTTCATATACTGCTAATTCCTTTTGAAAAATTTAAAAGTGATCCTTTTACGAAATAACTATTTATACTGTACATGCACTTTTATTTCTTGTATAATTCAATATTAAAAAAAAGAAAATATAATCAAGAAAAATGCGTATTATGTATATAAAATGCTAGAATATTCCCTCATTAAGTTCGTAGAGCATGTATTTTAATGATGATAATATTTTTAGAATAATGATTCAAATTCTTTTCACATGCTGCTAATTCCCAATGAAAAATTTAGAAGTGGTCCTTTTTCGGAATAACGATTTATACTGTACATGCGCTTTTATTTCATGAATCCTTCAATTTTAATAAAAAGGAAATATAATAAAAAAACCATTTCATGTATACAAAATTCTAGAATATTCCCTCATTAAGTTGATAGAACATGCATTTCAATGATGATAAGATTTTTAGAATAATCATGTAAAACCTTTTCATATACTGCTAATTCCTTATGAAAAATTTCGAAGTGATTCTTTTTCGAAATTACGATTTGTACTATGCATGAACATTTCTTTCATATATCAATCAATTTTAATAAAAAGGGGATATAATCAACCAAAAAATGCGTAGCATGTATCTAAAATGCTAGAATATTCCTTTATAATGTTAGCAGTATATAACATGCATTTTAATGATGGAAGTTAACATTCATATGCTATAATTTAGCACGCAGATAATAGTAATCTTTCGGAAACCATCACTCAAAACATGCATAATTCATTAAAAGCGAACGCTCGCATGATTTCAATATTTGTCCAATCTCCATCATTTGTTCATAACTAGAACACAAACTAATAATTCCTCGAATATAAAGACCAACCTCCATTAAACGAATGTCAAACTATTGGGCTTCACGTTACAATATGGAAATATCCTCCCGGCGTACTTTCTCAAATCGCGAGCTATTAAAATCAAGCAATACTAACTTTAAATATCCCCCGAGTGGAATTTAATGCAACTATTTACGTTATTGTGCTTAATGAACCAATTCCGACTGATAATAACGTATCCTTAAATGATATAAATTATTTCATTTCGGGCTTTCGCTGTGGAGATGGAGGTGCTCGCCATGTAAAATAAATGACAGTCATAATCGTTATGCGAGGTGGACAAATTAAACTAATGAGGCGTACGTAGCAACTAAATTCAATTATATTCAACAGTCGAAAGCGCTGGTGAACGAGTTCATTCGAATTGCGTTAAGGATCTCACCAGATTTTCTATTACTTCCTAATACAATCAATCGAGGCACGGAATTTAATTCATAAACATCGTCATGATAATTTTATATATTCATCTTCCGTGCAATAACACAAATGTTATTAGATAAGTAACAGATCCGTATTATTAGATAAATAAGAGGAAAAATTAAAATTTGAAAACATATATTTCATTATTAAAAAGAAATACTAATATTTTGTTCTTCTCTTAATTTTTTTATAAACTTTAAATGGATATTTAAAAAGACTTATAAATTCAGTTGTAGGGTGTTACAATTTCTTATTAAGACCCGGGTTGAATTTAAATAATTTGTACAGATTTCTAAAAAACAATAATCTCTAACACTCTATTTGAGCAGAAATTCTATAATGCCACAAGACTACATATTACAAGAAAGATAAAGAAGAATTAAAGAAAGAAAAATTAACATCCATTGCTGCGTTACTTTTAGAAGAATTCGAATGTCCTTAAGCATTTTTTTTGTCAGCCAAAATATGTGCACAGAAACATTCCAATTATAATGCATGTATTTTTTTTATTTTAGAAAGTTTTATAATTATCAATATTAAAAAAAATAACAGAAAGTAATTTAACTAACTAAACTTGAAAGCAACTTTTTATTGACCTTTATACTTATGCAAACTAATTGATATAAGATCATGCAAACTCGAAAAAAATATTATTAAAAAAAGCAATGCTTGGAAAAAAATTGATAATAGGGGACTTATGTTTGATTTTTTTCCCATACAGAAGAAATTATTCTAAAAGTAACTGGAATAGGATTTTGACTTGTTACAATAAGACGTTTTATGTAAATTCCTTAAACGCAAAAGGATATATCTATTCAGATCGCAATAAGATAACATCATAAATTTATTTTTTTCAAGTAAATAATATTCAAACGGATCACTACTACAAGTTTACAAGGAGTTGAAAAATAGCCTTATCCAATTACATCAGAGTATAGCATGTAGATTGTCCATAAAATAGCACTACCAAATTTCATTAGCGAGATTGGAATACAGCGATTCACAAAAGATTGGAAGTATGCTCATGAACAAAAATTTTAAACAGATAATTTTAATAATGGGGATAATGAACTCCCCCTTACAACCCCCAATAATCATTAAATTTTCAGTTAAAAGGTTTAATAACGGTAAGTTGCCCTCTGATGCGAAGTATTATGAGGTTATTGTATACTGATTGTTGTTAACGCACATATCTCTGCAATGCAGACATGGTGTGGATTTGAAAAAGTATAAAATACCATTCTACAATGATTTTACAGATTTTCTATACGCCTATAGGATAGTGCTTTACAAAAAAAGAATAATAAATTTAAAAAATAAGTTTAAAAAAAACTTTAATTTTCTGAAGAGATAATAAAAATTAAAAGAAAAACTGTAAAAAAATGAAACAGGTATCCCTGAAAAGAAAGGTACAACTTGTAATTACATAATAATTTACTCCTAACTTTCTGTTGGGAGATGTGAAATATCAGTCAATATCTTTTAGCAAGAAGAATTTGTTCTGTTGAATATTTATTTTTATTTCCTGGCAAGAATTTTTCTTCCTTTTACTTTATTTGAGTGATTGACTATGCCCAGAGTGGACACAAATTCCTTTCAAGACCACGAATTTATTGTAAAATAAACTCTTAGTGGGCAATTAGTCTGTTAGATTGCAAATGTTGTAGACTTTTTGACTATTTGTTTTTATTTCATCGCAAGAGTTTTTCCCTCTTTTACTCTGTATGAATGATTTACTATATATATATGATACACAGGGTTACACAAATTCATTTCAAGACCACAGATTTATTGTAAAAAAACCTAGTGGAAAATTTGTTTGTTAGATTGCAAAGATAGCAGAGATTTTGATAAAATCAAATATATCAATGAGTTTCATTTTTAGCATCCTTGGTAACTAGAAGAATGGCATTTGATGTTCATCCTTTCGGTTTTCACATTTGAAGCAACATCTGTGGTCGGAACCTGCAGTGTATTAAAATTTTCCTCTTTAATCGCATTTAATGCGAATGTATGTATGTACCCCCCCAAAACAAAAATAATAATTAGTGGAGTAATATCGAGTGATTGTGTATAAAGCATTGATGCTATTTACACAATAATTTCATTAGAATCCATTTCGATAACGATCAAACATAAGCTTACTATTCTTCATTAGTTGCGCCCTCTGTTTGGCTAAAATAGCTTCATTATAAATATTTTATTATTTTATTATGTTAGAACATGATGTTGTTTTTGGGATGAGGTTTTTGGTGTCACCAAAAACCCGTATGTGAAAAATTTAAAAATATATATATATATAATCTGCACGAGTATTTTTTAAAAAATCATCGTTTGCAATGCTGAAGTTACTAATTCAATGAAACAATTAAAATGAATAAAAATATAATTGAACGATCTCGTAGTGCTTGGACGTTCAAGAGAAATTAGATTCTGACATGATACATTGAAACATGCATAGCAGATTTCATTTTAATAACTTTTTGAATATTTTTTAAAGAATATTTGTATATAATAATTTGCTTTCCACTACTGGCAAAATAAAAACAATAATGAAACAGAGATGTGACTAAGTTCAGAGAAATGTTCTTTTTTATAAAAGAATTAAATATAAAAAAATCTATTTTAGTTTGAAAAGGATTTCAGCTAATAAGAAAAAAGTTTCTTACATGAATTTAATTTTTTTTTCATTCATTTATTAAAGGAGTACTGATATTAAATATTTTATGTTCTATGCACATTTCTTTTCAAATACATATTAATTATAATTCATTATTTATATCATACTAATTGCACATATCATGTAATAAAATGACATAAAATGTGTAATAATATAAGACAGTCCAAAAATATATTCGTAGTAAATTAGGATTATTCTGATTGCCTCTATACTTCATATCGACCACTATATTAAGAATGCATCTACGGTAATGAGTATCCATTTGACTGATAGCAAATGACTCTCCCAATCCCACTTTAATAATCTTAAACATCCTAACCGCAGATTAAGCATTCCTTCCGGTCTTCGTATTCCCCCAAATCTGGTCTCCATTAGTATTCTTGTTCACTGTCGAATCTTCGCAGAGGTATTAAGAAACTATCACTCATCTTCTGGACGGAAGTCTCTGTGACGTGATCTTTCTTTTATCAAATACGGGCAAAGATTTACCCCTGCTAATGATGGTTCAGCTTTACGAAGAGCAGATAGGCAGGTGTTTGATAATCATTAGGAGGCGCTTGCTCGAGACAGAAAATCACTATGGAAGAATATCCCCAGTACCCTTTTCTCTCTTCTTGCTGAGTTATTATTTCATGCTTGTTTTGACGCTCCGGATAATTTGGATCTGACACTTATATTATTATCTATAGTGTGATTATATATAAGAAAAACCTACTCCTATATATATGGTGGTATTTATTAGATCCTTTACTAGAACAGAATAAAATTTTGGTTCAAGGTATTTTGATGTATACGCTCAAGAATCATACAATAAACAGTTCAACTCTAACAATTATGGTTGTAGGGACAATATTTTAATATTTGAAAATGGCATCACCAACTTTAGTTATTTAATCTTGTTTTACATACCAAAAATATTGGCATCAGAACGGTACTTGCCGAGGATGGACGTTTTAAAAAGAAAAGATAATACTATTGTGGTGTGACTACCAGAGACGTCCTTATAAGCACAAAATTCCGAATAACATTAGTCGATATCTATTCGGCATTGATCAGAACATCAGGAAACATCGTGGGAGTATCGTTCAATATATTGTGCTAATGGAGGGGGATGTTCAACATTTTCTGTTCGGTGTTGTATGCGCGTTGGTGTTAGGCATCATCTGCCGCAGCCTAAGTGGCATCATGGTTAAATTAAATCGAGTTGAAAATTTTTGAAACATAGTACAACGTTTCGCTTTCTGTTGCTTCCTCTTTCCTTCTTAATTTTTTTTCAGGTAACGATTGCATATAACATTTAAATGTTATTTATTTATTTATATTTTCTATGGGGTTCACGCATTCCAATAAAAAAAGTGTGGGTCTCTGTATGAAAGATTTATCACTGCAACCGCAACGCTTAAGAATGAATTGCTATTTTTATAGCATTCTCATTTTTATAGCATGCCTAAAAATTGCTCGAATCAAATATTCATTCTCTCCTTGTGAATGGTATTATAGATACGTTCTCATGCAAAGGGACATTTTTTTTAAAAAAAATTCATCATATATACGAGGTTAAGTAAAAATATCTATAGTTTTGATCTTATGTCTCACTTATTTTATTGTTATAATATTATTCTAATTTTATGATCACTTGATTCTAATTCGAGCATTTACCATCCAATATCAATTACAGATGCATCATGATCACTTTATTTAAAGTTTGCGCCAAAAATGAGCATACAGTATTCTTAACTATAGAACTCCAAGGGTTTTGAATTTATCTAGACAGTGATTACATTATGGAAATACCCTTTTAAAAGGAAGAGTATTAAAGTCTTCATCATATACTACTAAAATTAATATTTATTACGTTGGAGAGGTAGGTTTGCCGAACAGCTGAATTACACGAATGAGAAAACAGTAGACCGTAGATTTTTAAAATTTGGAATATTGCTCGCTGTTTCTTTTTGGTACAAAACTCTAATGGTGTGCCTTAGATCATTGGTAATAGAGGGAATTTGATCAAATCCACATAATAATATTAGAACAGTATAATAACCGGAGAGAGAACAGAAATCAATATATGTAATGTAAGAAGAGTTATGGTAAATGTGTAGATAATTTTCATCCTATCCTCATATAAAGTAATATTATCTATAATATTTTTAAAAAAATAATTACCAGTCATTTGCTAATTTGTTTGAAAAGTGGAAATAATTAATAATTATAAGCTGAAATAATTTTTATTTCAGCTTATGAATAATTGTTTTTTGATCGCTTAGCTTGCAATGATTTTTATTTTGTATTGTATATTATATTTATTAAGAAGCTAAATTTTATTACAATGAAACTATTCCAAATTTCTTCGAACTGTTTTAATAAAGTAAAATTATGAAATAAAATTATCGAATAATTTCTTCAGCAGTGTTTTTCGTATACTAAAATTTTGCTTACTGAAATTTTTTTTTGATAATAACGATTCTTAAATTGAATGAATGCAAGTTGAAAATGTAGAAAATCCAGTACTAATTTTCCATTTAAAAATCTACTAATTTTATATAATACCTAACTCTAAGTAATATTTTTTTTTGTACTTTTCTAAGAAAATTTATTTCATAAATTTGAGTGATTGTGTTGATTTCCCACTTTTTCCTAAAAGAAAATGTTCAGAATTTTATTTAAAAAGTAAAAGTTTAATAACATTTTAGAGAAATAAAGAATAAAAATTGAAGTTGAAATATTATATAAAAGAGATTTTCTTTTTGTATTAACATCTTCTATCATTAGTCAAAGATTTTTTCATAGGTGTTTTAAATAGGTAGTTTTCATATTTTTTTCCAAAATATTTTATATATTTATATTTTATACAATATCATATACAAATATATATCAAGATACAGACTCTAATTTTGTTAACCAATTAAAACTATTGTATCGACTCTAATTACGTAAAGTTATCAATGATTTTCAGAAAATTGATCTACACTTTATTATTGACGGACATTAATGAACATTTAAATAAAGAAAACTATAAAAACGTTTAGTCTATTCCTTGCAACATATTGCTATTTGTCGTATATAAGCATTCCAAATTGAGAATCGTATCTTTTAATGAAGTGGCCCATATAAAGAAATGAAATATCAGTGGTATAAATTTTGAGGTAATAATATTTCTTTGAAATAGCCATGAGGTAGATAATTAAAGGGAAGAGCATCCCACCCTTCAGATTTTGTCGAGGGAATTTGTGATGAAAAAAGATTTATCTCTGCTGAAAAGATGAAGTGGGTGAAGGGTTTACTGGAGAATTTCCACGTCAAGAATTTTTCACTTTTTTTCTTTATATACAAACTAGAAAATGTGTATTGGAGCTCTATTTTGAACAACAAAACTTTGCCTTGCTTGGAATCAAAGTAGTGTGGATTGCTGATTTAGCATCGCCAGAAACCACATTCATAGCCGATTCTCCATGCATGAAATGCGATTTCATTAGGACGATTTATTTCATTTTTTTCCATTTTCGTAATGTGATTGCAGTGTAATTAATACTAGGACTCATATTCTTTTTCTGTCTTTCGATAGTTGCTGTACAAAATTAAATTTTTGAAAGGGATAATTTTCTACCCTGAAAAGTTTCATATAAAAAGAGGAAAAGTGAAATATTTATGGGTCATAAATTCCTGAATGGAAAGCAGTGTACATCTATTAAGTGATAATTGCTTTTACATAGATTCTTTCTTGCATATAACATTACTTATTTAAAGAAATTTGAAATGTATTCAATAAATGTTTACTAACGTTGTTATCATTAAGGCTTTTGATGTATTTTTTAAGTACTTTTATCATTTCTTTTGAAAGGATATTATTAATTTCTTTTCTATTTTTAATCTTTTTTTCTTAAATCTTAATATTTTTTATAAATATTTCGTTTAAGTATAATTTATGTTAACAAGATATTTAAAAAAATTACATATTTTCTTTCATTTCTTTAAGGAAATGACAATAACCAAATTTAAGAGGAATTCTGTTTGGAGACTTCGATTGGTTTTTGACTTTCTCTGAATATTGTACAGAAATTTATTTAAGGATTTTGAAGATGAAATTTATTCATTTTTGTGATAAGTATTAAACTACTTGCTTCTATACATGTTTACTATTATATTGTATATTCCGTTTGAAGTAGCAGGTGTTATATATATGCATCATCCCTGATAAAAAGAAAAAATAATCTCCGTATCTAATCAAAGCTTGAAGATTATCCCTGATAAAGTCTCTAAAGAATTATTTTTAAATTTGGCTTCTTTTGTCGCTTCTTTCAAAAACTGGTATCATTCTCTTATATTTAATTCATTAATATATTTTCGAAGCAGCAAAATGTTGCAGCTCTGAACAAAATTGTTTTCGATAAATTATATATATTATTTCTTTGGTTCATTCAATTCGCCAATTTTCATCAGTTATTATTCTTTAGTACAATATTCGTTTTTTTTTTTACATTTTTCAAAATAACAATTATATAACATAGTAATACATTAACTAAACATGTTTGTTAGGATCTTGTAAATATTTGTAAAGTATTAATAAAGTAGTAATCAAACATCATATATAAATATTGCAGTAAATCCTTAAGTTGTAAATACCATTCAGACAGTTAAAAATAAGTGTTAACTATCATACTCGAAAAAGGAAAATTAATCAAAAACGTTTCAATCTGAAAAAAAAATGGAAATATATTCTTCAATACATTATATTATAAAAATTTGAGCAATTGGAATTTATTTATTAATATTCACTATTTAATTATTAACTTAGTTATTTTTTTTTTCTTTTTTATTGTTTTAAAATAGAGAAATAGCATTTAAACAAAACATTATACATCTAATTGTTCCATTAATTTAAAGAAACGTACTCTTTATTTCACATTTATCAAACCTTGTACTTTTTATTCTCAGCATATCTACTGTGAAGTAGAATTATCTGTTTCCACTATAAATAACAATCGAGTTGAACAATTTTTCTTTCGAAAGTTCTAACAACATAAAATAAAATTATGACAAACTTTATGCCATCATAATCTTAAAAATATACTGTAAATTAATAACAATAATTATTTCTCTCGTAAGAAAGCTAGGTTCTAGTCATTTATTTGATTTATGATAAAATCTCAAACAAAGCCTCTTCACAACAAAAGAAACTCAGAAAACAAACCTGCGCACCTTTATTCCATTTCTTCATTTCTCTCAGAAATCCAACCCACGAATGCTTTTCTTATTTCCTAAATAGTTTCGAAAGCTTAGCCTCGCCATATAAAGAGCATGAATAAAATATCAAAGCCGAATTTTTGCAGCTTCGTATTCTTAAGTGAACCGTATACAAGAATTTACTGTCCGGACGAGGAAAACGACCGAATCGCGTGAGGTCCAATTTTGTCCTTTTATTCGGTGGTAACCTGTGAGAACTCTCTTTGAATGTTTGGAAAGAAGAGAATCTGGCAAATTGAAGCACGCAAACAATCATTGTTTCTAAAGAGATGAATGGCAAACATTTAAGATTTTGCGCTCATTTTTCCACATTAATGGGCGCAATATCCTCGATTTCTGTTAGTTATGAAATATTTGACTTTAATCCTGGAAAAAACTTTCAAACATTTTATTTTAAAGTGATTAATTTGGTTTATGTAATAACTTCTCTAGTAATTTCGACTTTCGACTTATGGAAGTGAAAAAATTCCCATTTCAAAATAGTGAATAAATAAATGGAAATAAAGATTAAAATGAAATCTTTTATGTCTATTTCAGTGTATCGTGTTAGAACATAATTTCTTGAGCGGTCAAGCACCATGTGCTCTTGCAGGTTAAATTATATTTTTATTCATTTTTCTTGTTTCGTTGACTGAGTCACTTTGGTATTGAAAACGATCCAAAAAACTTTGTCTCGCATTTATTGTTTCAAAAAAATATCACATTTCCTATTTATTTCATTTCATATAATCATGTGCTCAAATGAAATTTTTCTAGGTTTCATTTGATGTAGGTCTGAACTTATTTTTTTAAATTAGAGCTTTTGTAAATGTTATGGCTACGCTTTATTAAAAGCTGATTTTTTGAGATGCCCTTGCAGAAAATAAAACTTCAAATTTTCGCCTACGGTTTAAAGTTTTAATTTTCATCAACGGTTTTTTGTTAATCCAAAAACCCCATCCCCAAAACAACATCATGTTCTGACATGAGTGGAATTTTCCAAATTCGTTTTCGGATATTATTTGAATCTCACAGAAACAAACAAACAAAAAACATATGGCATCCATTTATTATATATGAAATTTTCGAACATGTTTTATTTCTATATCTCAACTCAAGTTTTGAAGCTATCCTCTGATTAAAATTTGAAAATAATTTTTTTGAAATCAGTTGGTAATTTTAAATCATAGATTTCATTCAAATTTAAAGAAACATATATTAAATTTTAATGTAAGTGTTATTATTGTTCTAATTTTTTAATTAACCCTATTTTAATAATGTCATATACATTACAACAAATATTGCAGTCACTATCTGTCACAAGCCGTCAAGTAAGTATGAAAATAAAATCACTTAGATGACCTATTTTCCAATAAAACTTCCATTGAAAAAAAAACTGTTCACATTGGTTTGGGAAAAGATAACATCTATTAATCTATAAAAATAAATAAAAACAGGTACATTGCGAGCGAAAAATATTGCGATAAAAAGGAATTTTTAATACCTTTTATAAACATATTCTATTTTTTTTCATATTTATATTGATGTTATAAAGAATATTTTCTTCCTAACTTCCCGTAATAATTGTTTAATTCTTTCCAATTTAGAAGTTGAATTTAGATATTAAGTTCTTCTAATGTGGATATATTTTTATTTAGAATAGAAATATATTTTTTTGAAAAAAAGGGCTGTTTAACTTTGAAGATTTATTGAAATTAATCGAAGCCATTTCAGAATCAGATCCAAACGAACAAAAATATGGCAAAAACTTACCGAGAAAATGAATAAAAACTATAGAAATTATATCAAAAATAAGAAATAATAATTTCAGATATAATGAATGCAGAAAAATTGTTTTGCTTACATAGAATACAGAGTAAGAATTTAATATTTAATTCTTTAAAAAAGTAATTTTATTATGTTAGTTTTCAATTATTCTAAACATTTTGTAATAAATTTTCTTTTTTAACGTGAAAATATTACAATTGTTCAAAATTATTTTAGTGGATTTAGGGAACATTAAAATATATGTATTAGAGAGATATTAGTATTTAGAGAATTTCATTTCTAAACTTGCACATAATATGAAAAAAAAATTCTACAAAACAAAAGTAAATGCAATATACAGAATCAAATCACGCAATATTTGGGATAAAAATTATTTCTATTAAAACTTTCATATTTCACATAAAAAAATTTTATAGAAATTATTATTTATATTATTTTCAGAAACAATTTTATTTCTATTATTATCTAGAAAGAGGACAAAATGTCTTACAAAAGAGGGATAAAAGAAAATATCAGAATAAAATCAAAGGATATTCGAGGTAAAAATTATTTCAGTTAAAAAGAAAGATGTATTTCATATAAAAATATACATTTTTAGGAAATATTATATTAAAAATAAAAATATAAAAAAATAATGTAAAAATAAATTACATGACATAAATACAATATAATTTATTTTATTTATTTTCTATAATGTTTACATTTATCATTAGTAAACTTTTTATAATTATCAAAGTAATCATTTCACTACATGTATTAAATTATTAAAAAAAATTGTAAAATGTATCATGATTTAACGCAAAGTAAATAAAAAAAATTATAAAAATCCTTTAAAAATGCTCTATTTTAAATGTATTTTATTCTATAGATTCTATTTTAAGTTTATTCTTATTTGATATATATTTACTATAAATATATTCTTTTTTATATATTTTATTTTAAGTATATTCTTTTTTATACATTTTAATTTAAGTATATTCTTTTTTATATATTTTAATTTAAGTGCATTCTTTTTTATATATTTTAATTTAAGTGTATTCTTTTTTATATATTTTATTATAAATATATTCTTTTTTTATATTTTACTATAAATTTATTTTTTTATATAGTCTGTTATAAATATTTCTATGTATCATTTTTTTAAAAAAATAGAAATGAGAAGGAGTAATTGATCTTAGTAAACTGTTTTAAAATTTTTTAAAAACTAATGAATGACTTAAAAGATTTAATTACTAGACAGCAAGATTAATTGGATTTTCTATTCGAAAATCTAGATTGATACATAGTTCTGGAAATGAAATTACGTGTTATATTTGCCATGTATACAAAGATGTATTATATTTGCTATGTCCGTAAATTTATATTATATTTGCCATATTCAAGACCTTATTTATCGCATACTTTCTGCATTTACACATTTTTGCATGGAACTCTGCAGATAAGTAGAAATTCGAATATTTTTCCATTCTTAAACTTTTTATCTCTTCCAACTACTTTCGAGGAATAGGAGGAGGCAATCGTTCTCGACATAAATCACCGGGCCACAATCACATTTCGAAAATGAAAAAAAAATGACTAAAATAAATCGCCCAGCTGCAATCACATTTCATGCACGGGGAGATATCAGCCATTCATGTGGTTTCTAGCGATGCAAAGTCAGCAGCCGACAGCTCTTTCGATTCATCGCAAAACAGAGCTTTGTTGATAAAAATAGAGCTTCAACACACATTTTTCAGGCCCTTTATAAAGGGGAAAAAATATATATCGCAGAACCCCGAGCTGAAAATTCTCTTTTCCAACCCTTTACCCATTTCGTCCTTAGACCGGAGAAACATTTTCACAATACTAAAAGCACTCGCCTAAGCTGGAGGATTGGATGCTATTTCCTTTCTTTTGTACATTTTTCCATCCTTCTTTTTCATGGTATATGGAAAGAAAATACCGATGGACCGCTTTTACAGCAAGACTTATGCACTTTGACTTCTTTATTTTGATAGAAAACCAGAGAATAATACCTAAAGTACCTAAAACGTGACAGTTTTAAAGTGTTAAGTGTCGCAAACGATATAACTACAAAAAATAATATAAAAAATTAAAGTAATATAAATTCTTGTTTAGGCTAACAAAGAAGAATTTTATTTCAGTTACTTTTAATTAAATAATTACAATTAAATTGAATAGATTGTTAAAGAATTTAACTTTTATTCTTCAATTTCACGTGGAATTGAAGTAATACATACTGTAAACATACTGTAATACTGGCATTTTACCGATTTAGTTACTGTCTGCTTTGAATTTCTATTACAAACTGCTAAATATATATTTAAAGTATTAAAAATGAATTAAATTTAATTAATGAATTATTATTTGAAAAAGCTCTATTAACATCAAATGCCATTCAATAAAAGCTTAAAAAATGTTTTTCAATTTGAGGGGGGATGAATTAAATGTATTTTATTAGCGAATAAAAAGTTGAACAAGATATATTAATATATATTGAAAAAGCGTGAACTAGTAGCAGGGATTGAGGTAAAGAAATTGTGCAAAAATTTTGTGGTGCCATCTGAAGACCGTGAATAAGTTCAGAAGTCTGTAAAAAGCTAGAAAATAAAATATGATGATTGTCCTTCAAAAATATTAACATATTATATTAATTAGGTAGTTAAAAGTATTGATAGAAGAATTGTAAATAATTTAATAATTATAATTTCTAAACTCAAGAACAAAAATGTTACTTTGTTATGTTCTACATGTAAGTGTGATATAAAACGATAAATGTGACAAATTTCATTTAATATGAGAGTAATATTTTCTTGAATTTGAAAATGTATTTCAGAGTTTTCAATGGAATACAATAGAATACCTTTTATCAGTTAGAATAATTCGATAAGATACAAAAATTGTCAGGTGAGGGATATGTTTGGTGTCTGTCTTTTAGGGCGTAAGAGTCATGCTTGTCCATACTTCGTCCAGAAAATTGTAAAAAAAAATGATGAAACTATTAAAATATACATGATAAAATAGATATAAACTTATA
>JAOUZG010006964.1:845508-874697 GCA_026289955.1 Argiope argentata | reverse complement strand
CACACACACACACACACACACACACACACACACACACACACACACACACACACACAAGGTCTTTATGTACAGAACACTTGTGCTCATATATGTACCAGGAATACTATCCATGCTAGCATATTGAAGAAATCTCATCGGATGTACAGTGTCAAATTGCGAGCACGAATCATTGATGATTAGTTTTTGGACCCAGCATGCTGCTGGTATGTTTGAGTTGATCAACATGCCATAATTTTGTGTCACACATCCTCCTGAAATGTTTTAACGTGTCTTGGTCACAGTCCAGTGATGCACCTATTTCGTGTATAATATTGTTCTTGTATATTCTTTCCGATGGGTGCCTTATAACTTCATTGTTCCGCATACAAAATGATGGGAGGAAATGAGCGAACTAGATTCATTATTTGGTCTCACATTCGACAACTTTTAACATTAGTGGTATTTTCTCATGCAATTACTTTGAATCATTCGTTTAAGCAGTGCATATGGATAGAACGAATCATTTCATAGCATACATTGTCTTATATGAGGCATTTTTTTAAAAAATCAGACTTAGTATAGTCGAGTATATAAAGTAATTGTTTTTACGTCATTGGAAACTGTGAAATATTGCCATTGTCTAAAATATAAATATAAAAAAAATGTTTACAATCAGACAGTTGACAGAGATTTTTATTTTTATTCAAACATGATTTTAAAGAAACTCGCCGGCGATTACTCGTCAAATTATATCATTATGATGTTAAATTTAATAATGGAATTATAATTAGCAAGCTTTAGATAAATTTTATAACTTTTTACCATTTAATCAAATAAAAATGATTGGGGTTTCAAATGGACACTCATAATATATACTGGTTACATAATGATATTGAACTTAAGCTGAGATATTCATTAATGCACACTAAAATATTTAATTTTCAAGATGAGTATATAAAATTTAACTTTTGATATCTTCATAATTTCACACAATAAATGTTTTACATATCCTATAATACACTTAATAAACAATTAATCTTTCTTTCAATTTTCACAATATGTATGGAATTAAGTATAGAAATGATAAATATTTGAACGTAAAACATTTTAGTTTATATAAATGAAATTTTTTAAAAAATATGCAATGAGAAAAGAAAATTAAATCAAAATGAATAATGCTTTAAAATTGCTTTCTACCTTAAAAATACTTATAAAAGCTCATTATAAAATTATTTCTTATTAAATTTTCATGGAAAAAAATTTAAAAAAATTAAAATTAGAGTATGATATGTTGCAAAATGTAATAAAGGTTCGCAAATAAAGAATGAAAAAAGCAAAAATTATTTTATCTTTCATTCAGCTTTCATTCTAAATTCTTACTACATTTCATTACTTCATTAATTAAATTAAGTCATTAACCATGAACAGTTTTTATCAAATAGAACTAACATCTAATTATTACATATTTTAAACTTCCCTTTGAGTTATAAAAAGTTAAGTGCTAAGTTATTAAAATCAATTATCAAAGTAAGGAAATACGTTCACAAATCTTATACTCCTCCAATATTTCAAATAGAACTTGATTTTATAATCAGCACAAGCAAATGAATTAAATTTAATTGCCTCGTATTTTGAAGAAAAAATGAATCTGATTTTTAAACTGCTTGCTATTTTGTAAGAGAAGCCTCCTCGTACTTTTAGAACTTAATTGAGCATTAGTTCCGCAATTAGGAAAGCGTAATTAACGTTTACAAAAATGTAAATATTGATTTCATACTCTTATTTCCATTTTATTTTCTTCTTACTTTGGAAAGTTTAAAGAATTTATTTTGGCTCCAAAATAAATTAATAATAACTGATATTTTGTAAAAACGTTTTGAACTGCGAATTTTTCTTTAATAATATGAAATTTAGGTAAATGAAGGAATGCAAAATATTTACTAGAGATCTATTACATTATCTGTGAGAATTTTGTTATTTTATACATTCTTTTGTTGATTTATCAATTGCTCTTGAATCTTTACTTATAGTATTTTGATAATATTTTTTTCTAATAAATTGAAAATGCAGTTAAGGTTTGATATTTTCTTCATATTTTATAATTCTGTTGCTCTTGCTTAACCTCTGAACAAATTATTTTTCATTCACTTTAAATATATTAACTAAGAAAAATATTATTCATAGCTCTTAAATTAATTAGCAAGTAGTTAGAAAATGCTCTTTAAGTATTCGTAAAAAAATTGACTTCAAAATAATAGATGTTTCATTATTACATAATTTTTGAAATTTGATAAGCTGATAGAAGGGTATTTCAACAAAACATTCACAAAAATAAGGATAGTTCTATCAAACTGAGACTTAGAGGAATTAAAGGGGGCTATGAAAACTTTTTTAATAAGAAATAAAATTTATATCTCATAACTGTGGAATATAGTTTACAATTGAAAACTTTACATTTTCATAGTAATAATGTACAATTATTACTCAAGAAAAATAATTAGTTAAAAATAAAGTTGAAGTAAGATATATGAAAATGTAGTGAGTTTTTCTTATCAATTTTTTGAAGTCATTTCAATCATTACATTATTTTTTAGATAAAATATTGAAACTCTATATTTCAAACCAACTTTTTTAAAAATATGAATGATATTTAAATGTAAAAAAAAATTCAGAACGATAAAAATTTTTGGATAACATATTCCCCGAAATATTCAAAAAATAATTGTTGCTTTTTTATATTTAATTCTGTAATTTCTAAATAAAAACTGAATTTTGAAATTTTAGTAACATTCCAAAAAGCCTTAATTGCTTTTGAGAAGAAATAAAATCGAAATCTTCTCTGAGAATATAAAATTTTTATGAATATCAAAAGAAAGCAGCAAAAATTGTTATTAAAAATCAATTTTCTTCGTTTCTTTAAACCAAAATTAAACTTATGATTACATTGTTTAATCTCCCTTCTTTCAAAATAAATTTTACTACTCTAAATTGAAAAAATCTAAAACTTCTATCCATAATTAATAATTTTTTGGTCTTCTCTCATCGCGTGATTATCGAATTATTGCCATTGAAACGGCAAATACTGCAAGATGAGAATGAATTGTTTTGATTAGATTTTATTAGCTATTGTATTTTTTATGATATAGGAATTAGGCATTGGTCCCGGATTGGAAATTAAGCAAAAAGAACAAATAATGCAATTCCAATTTCGAGATTAAATTAACTTTAGAACAATTGGCCTTCGATAATTGCTTTGGATAAATTAAGATACATTCAAGTGTAAGAATATATATGGCTAAGAAACTCATATTATTACGAATGCAGTCATAAAGGAAAAAATAATTTATTCACGAAAATTGAATATTTCTTTAATTTAGTTTATACCCATTTAAGTTAGCGCTCTTCATTAAGCAAGGAACTAGATTGCCAATTATTGTACCGTGATTGTATTGGGGTACTATAAAAAATCAGTTTCTTTTGTTCTCTGACACATTGTTACAAACCTCTAATTTCGTTTTTCTGTTCATGAAATATACTTTTGCTTATTCACTATAATCACACTTTGCATGTGACAAGTTGTAAGTAAAGTAAAGTTCGGTGCTCCAGTTTGTGATTGCAGCTTCCTGTCTAAAGATGAACTTGCACATTTAACCAAACAAAATTCTTCTTGATGCTCCATTCTCTCCAATCTGTTTGCAATCAGCAAGTTTCTTGGAACATCATCAGCCGATAATTCTGACTCAATCTATGATTTCAATGATACCGAAGAGAATATTATTTCCTCAATCATTAACGAGGTGAGGTACCTTTTGAGCATTTCATATAAACGAGGATTCCTGTCTTCTTTTATATGATTCTTTACTGTTTATTTATTTCTATTGTAAGATATTTTGTGTCAATCATTTATATAGATAAAAGAATTTTGTTGAAATCTGATCTCACGTTCGTAGGTCTATATCCAATAGTGCTGTTATTATAAACAGATGAAGATAAACAGAAAAGATATAGATGAAATTTATGAAATCAAATCACAATATTTAAACGTGAGATTTGTTTTAAAAAAGCTTTATTTAAGTTATTTTTTCAAAATTCAAGCGATGGTCATAACCATTAATATGGAAATTTTTCCATTTTAAATTCTAACATTAGCTTTTTTTTCTCTGAAATAAAATTATTTCCTTAATTATAGAATATTAGGTTTATTAGCTTAAAAATAATTGCTAATTTTCTTAAGAGCATTTTATAAACCCTTTTCAAACCAATGATTTCTGAAAAGCCTTTTTAAACGAATTTGAAACCATAGTACTAGAATTTTTCAACTACTTTCTTCCAAACGAAAAATGAATGGCGTTCTTATAAGCTGCTGTGGCATAAGCATAAAACAATACAGTTCAAGTAATTCAGTTATTTTTCCAATATAGACATTAAATACTTATATAAAGCTGTGACGTTTTATATGAGTAAAAAGTGACGCTGGGAATTATTATTATTATTTTTCTCATCTTGAAAATTTTAGAGAAAGGATTAGAGTTTGTAAGCAGATTTTTTGTTTGAATTTAATGATGGTATCAGTTTGATGTTTCGGGCGAATATAATGATGGTGCATAATAACTCGTATAAATAATTCAATATATGTAGACAAATTTCGATGATAAATAAGCAAACTTTTGGGCGAATAATGCATTTGATATAAGATCACTAACTTGCGTGATATTTTCTGTGAGTGAAGTTCCTCGTTACGAATTAGAAGTCTTGTATTATTTTGCTTGAAATAGTACAAACTTCATGATTTATTCTTAGCATTCATTAAGTATATGATTTTATTTACTTGAAAATGCTCATATTGAAGAAATTTTATACATACATTATAGACATATTTTTATTTAATTGATTCTATAATTTTAAATGTTTTATGAATAAAAGTATAATATACATAATTTAAAATGATAAAATAATTCATTTTTCCAATATAAATTCATTTTTTTAAATTACATATCCAAATTATCTAGAATATTGATACGAGCTTAAAGTCAAAATGCAGCAAGACAGAAAAGATCTTTCAGAGATATGCGTCTGCCTGTACAATCTGACTTGAGCGGAAAACCATAATGATTAACAAACATGATTACCGCCTATCCGTTTTCTGTAATCTGAGCCGTCATTAGCGGAGGTAAATTTTTGCATTGCTCGATAAGAGAAAAATGATGTGGCATACCCTTTCTCCCAGAAGCTGAATGAATGACAGGTGATTAAGGCTTTATATACTTCTGTAAGCATGACATTTCAAAAAAACTGGTACTGAACAGAATATTAATGCGCACGATATTTGCCAGTTGCGGCGATATGAATACATACTTAATATGTGGTTAAGGCTACTCTAGTGAAGGTCTTTAAAAGCTGCGAGACTCGTATCTTGTCATTCAGACAGATACTCATGTGGATCAAGCTCAAACGGATGCAGAAGCTTATTCACTATATTACCATAATTGGAAAATAATTGAAAAGTTTATTATTTAGGACTGACTCCAAGATACTAGAACATAATTCAATCATTAAATATTATTTAACATTAATTATTTGAAAATATTTATGTATGGACTTTTATTAATTGATAATGTATAAAAAAATCTATTTATTAACCTATATGAATTATTAATATTTACAAAATTATTTATTTATTAACTATTATGTACTATAACAGGTAAAATATATTTTGTTCATAAATTTTTATTTATTAACTTTTATTAATTATTAAAATTTAATCATTTTCTATTTATTAACTTTTATTATTTTTTTTGTATTTAAAATATTTATTCATTAATTTTTATTTATTATAACTAGTAAAGTATTTTTTGTTTATAAACTTCCATAAATTATTAACTTTAAAATTAAATAAAAATAAGGTGTAAAAATTGCAACAATTTTACAGCCTTTCTGAAAAACTTCAATCTGAGCTTAATCGTATATCTGAATTGACGAGAACGACGCCAGAAGCTGTAATTCCCACTTCAAGCTTTCACACCGCACCAGCAGTTGGCCGTTAGGTTCCCACGTATTTAGCCACACCCCGTGTGCCCCAGTCTCATTTACGCATATGAAAATCTCTAAAAAATGGATTTCTTTATTACTGATCTTATGTCAATATCGAAACACTAGGAAGAACTTACTGCCTTGCGGTTTTTATATTATAAAAAAAGTGAAGGAGGGATTGATTACAAGGGTTCAATAAGTACATAAACGCAGGTCAACCGATTATATGTTTTCAAACACCTTTTATTCGACCAATTGAAACCAAAAACTTTAATATAATTATTGATATAATTAATAAAATCAAATACAAAACTTCACATATTTAATTCATTTCTTTTTTGAATTTACAAACACCTGGTTGTTCCCATACATGTTAGCAGATGGTCAAAGCCATTATGATTCTGCTTACAATCAGAGATAAAATTCTACTTCAAAAGACAAATCTTTAGAATTTTATTCATTGAATTATCTTTGTTTTGAAATTATTGTGTTATCTTGTATCTAAAGAGACAGACTGACAGCCGTTTGGTGATTGAATTTTGTTCAAAATTTTATATGAACTTGTAAATTTTAAATAATGTACCAATTTCATTCAACCTCCGATGCGTTTTGAAGCATAATATACATTTCTGTATATTAAGTATACATTTTACACTGTATACTTATATACTTTATATGTATTCTGTATACATTTTTATATATTATGAAGCATAATATACATTTCTGTATATTATGCTGAATGGCATAATATACTGACAAAAATATAAATGCCTACATTTTTTTCATATAATACAAGAAAGTCGAAAACATGGTAATTCATTAAAACCAGAAGTTTTGGTTTTTTTGGAGCTTTTAAATCTTTCGATCTGTATACAATGTATCCGAAAGAGTAAAAAAACCTTTAATAAATAAAAGATAAAATTAGCCTTTGAAATTACTGCTTTATTATGTTCATTTCTTATTATATCTCATGCAGCTAACTTAAATAGGCTCGACGGGGCATTAAATACCGTATGCAATAAAAATTTTATGGCACACGAAGAAGATTTGATCTTCTACTCAGTTCATAGAATTTTAACGATGTTTCACTGCTTCATTAATTAAATTCAGTCATTAGCGTGTAGTTTTTTATAAGGCCAAATCACCATTATTTAGGAACATTTCATTTAATTAATTGTTTCAGTTTTTATCGTCTTTTAATGTTACAAACATTTGAGATCATAAAATCTAAAATAAAAAAAATTAAGAATTAATCTCTTATCAAGAATTTTACTAGATATTGAAAGCGAAGTATGATTTTAATATCAAGACAAACCGAGGGAATTTAATTTAATTGTTTCGCATTTTTAGAAACTTTAGTAATTAAATTATTTGTGGTTATAAGAAGATAAACTGATTCTGACGTTTCTGCTTCATTGCGTATTAATTTTGCAATTAAAAAAACTTAATTAGTATCCTAAAAATGTAAATAACGAGTGAATACACACTTTTATATCGATTTATTTATTTGTTATGTCTTGATATTGAATGTCCATTCTAATTATAATCTAATGAACATTTTCAAAAAGGTTGAGGTAGATATATAGTACCAATTGAGAAAAAAATATTTTAAACGTGGCAAAATAATCACATAAATATAATTCTGGAAATAATTTTAGGCCTAACTATTCTTCAAACCTTTTGTAATTTCAGTCACATTTAGGCCGGCTTACTGGCACAGAGGTAGCGCGTCTTCCTCGTTTTCTGGGAGTCCTGGGTTCTAGTCCCTTTTAGGGCATAGTTGTTTTTCTGTGTGCTATCTGTGAGATGTGTGATTGTGTCCCCCTGTAAAAAGGGGCTGTGCAAGCAAATGTGGTGTATGTGTAGACAAGTCGTACTCTTGGCTCTAGTTGGCGCTACTTCAAAAACAAGAAACGCTTCTTTCGGCTTAAATCTGCTGCTGTATCAGCAGGGGGCTTGTGCATGGCAAGTGCCATAAGTAACAACAACAACAGTCATATTTAGTGAAATGTTTTTAGTACTCCAATAATTTAAGCCCTTCCCCTTTCCAAACTTCTATTTCTCAATAGTTTTCTGACACTTATATCCGATAAGCTTACGTGCAGATGTTTAGTTTGAATCCGGTCTCGAATGTGGAATCTTCTAGTCACGAAACCGAGACTCCACTCAACTGCAAAAGCAAATGATAGAAATCGACGAGACCAGAATATCCAGCTGTTGAATGCTTACATTTGTTGTAATAATGATGGAAAGTCTTTACTAATGCAAAAAATGTATGATAATTTTACTCACGCCAGTATTTCGTCCATTCCAACTCTGGCTAAGGTTCGGATAATCTACAAACTCTCCTAAAATGTTCTTCTGTTTCTAGAACTCTCACATGTCTCTAGCTACCCGCATCCGGCCTCTTGACTTGAAAGGAATCGCTTTCACTAAGCTGAAGATGTGAACGGGAAAACATTTTGTGCTCCTATATTGTCTTATTGAGGGAGTGCTCATAGTAAGTATTCAATGATTCTTTTCCCTTACACTTACGTTCATTGCTCCGAGGAATCTCAGAAAGTTTAAATTGCTCTAACACGCAAAAATACTCTCTAACAGCAAAAAACCGTTCAAAGTTCGTCAAATACCATTGAATCTCAATATAACTGTTTTTCGGACAATTTGATCATGCAAACTAAATTAGTATCCATATTTATTAACCTACTTACTTCGAAAAATTCCTATTTTATTGAGTTGCATAATTAAATGTATTTATCTCCAGTCAGACTGAAGTTTTTTTCTCCTGCTTTTTCCAGTTGCACTTTTCGTTTTTGACTCCTAAAATATAAAAATCAACTATAAAACTCCCAAAAACTATTATGAATATTATGAAGCCAACTTATACTAAATTATGTGACCAAAAACTTCTGAAAAAGGGAAACTTTCATTAGCATTTTATGTTTTCCAACACAAAATGCCAATGAAAGTTTGAACAATATATTATGGATAGTTCTCAAGGACATGTTTGTTGAGATGGAAACTTTGCGTTTAGGGGCTGATGGATTTTTCTGGCATAATAGAAATTTTCAATGAACCAGGATTTTATTCCAGGCCATTACATGCTGACACAATGTAGTACCTTCGACAACGAGATAATTGTTTCTACAAAGAGGCACTCTTTGCGTGCTACAAAATTGTTCAAAAAATAAATAAAACGTACTATTAAAAAGAAAAAAAAAGTATATCAAAACAGAGAATAAGGAAAGCATTTGTTACAAACTTGGTGAATTTTAGGTGTTTAAAACGAAATATTATTTTAGATGTATACAAATAAAAACTTTAAAAGCATATTGTGCATATTTTGTGCAAGAATGTGTATTTTGTCGAAGTTTTATTGCACAAAACATAGCTTCATAACTTATGAATATATTTTTATGAAATTTAGTATATATATTACCATAAGTGTTATGACAGCAATAAACAAAAGGTTAAAGTCTAATGTTAATATATTTTTTTTTTTACTTTTAACAGTTTATTGATAAGTAGCACGCGTGAATTTTATATTTTTACCATAAATTGAGTATAATTATATAAAATATGCAAATGAAAAAATATGCATTAAAAAATACGGAAAATATGGATTAAAATATACAAATAAATCTATCCATACTTCTTCATAACTTTTCTTTATTTGTATATTTTTCTTAGCTTTTAGTTCATTGCTTTTATTAGTACTGGAGAAATGGAATTTATTGTAAAACGTTTTGTGTTTTTTTTAATTTCATCACACCTCACATTTTACATAGGATAGCTCAATTTAATTAATTAAATTAATGTTATTCATTGTTTTGAGTCATAAGCATCAAGAAAATCTGCAAAAACTGATAATAATACAGGGTTTTTCTGAAACCAGCAGATGTTTTAACAATAGGATCAAATCTTACATATACCTATACATGGATTAAAGCTTTATTTAGATAGATGATAATGCTTTTTTTCCAACGGATTCAAAACTAAATCGGAATCGCATTGACACATGTCTAATTTAAATGCGAAAATGAATTTCGAAATTTAAAAAAATGACAATACAATAAAATTAAGCAGAAAATTAATATATTACACTTAATAAACCTATAAATGTTTATTTAAAAATCTTTGATTTTTTTTAAAACTTAAACGGAATGAACTGTCAGATTATAAACTATGAAAATGTGAAGTTAATGATAAGCCTTGCTAAATGTTGCTTTATTGTCGAACCGTATTTGTATAAAATCCCAAATACTTAATAAAATCATCCCTTTAAAATTGGTTTAAAGTGTATTTCCCTATAGGGGTATTATGGATTAAAAATAGAGATTCTTCTGAATCGGATTAATTAAAAGAGCAAAACTTGAACTCATAGATGTTACATGTAGGACTTTTATCTTTTATTAGGTTTAATTAGTGCATGATCTTTAAAGTACTTGCCATAATAAGATTGAATTTAATAATCGAATTGTATTCTAGTTATTTTGGGATATAAGAAAAACATCTTTTAGAATCCAATATTTTTGCGTATTTAATCTTTTTAGGCTTAAGAGTTTAGTAAATGCATCTGGTTCTTAAAGAAATTAGCGATGAAAAAAACATTTTTTTTATTTCTACAATTTATATGTAAAAACAGAATCATGCTTTACGCATTAAATATAAGTTCATTTTTAATTAAATTTCAGAAGTACATTAAAAATATTCTGGTGCATGCCTCCTGGCACAGAGAAGTGCGTCTTCCTCATGATGTGGGCGTCCAGGGCTCAAGTCCCGGCTAGGACATGGTTGTTCTTCTGTCTACTATATCTGAGTTGTGTGAATGTGCCCCCCTGTAAAAATGGGATGTGCAAGTGAATGTATGTGTGTAATCCTCATATGACCTAGAAGTTAGATTTCTGCCATCGGGTGTGCAGGGGTCCATACCCTCAGAAGCTACTGCACCCTCTCTTTCCGTTTTAAAACGGTCATGAGATCATCATAATCATCAAACGTTTTGGTATAGGCGATTTCCCAATTTATCTGATGATTATGAAATAGGCACCGAAAATATTAGCTCTTATAAATGCTAGTTTAATACATGCAGAATGCTTAGATATCATTGCGAAATATTCTTCTCTTTTTGCTCTTTGAAGGAATACCCACGGTGCGGGCTTTGTTCATTAGAAAAGTTCGTTCAGATAGGTTTGCAAGACAGAGAGGTTTTCTTAGTACTCTTGAAGTATGTACGAGTATTCGAGTTTTCTTTTACCTAATATCCGAGAACTAAATGGGCTCGCTCTAGCTAATGTGAGCATTGCGATCCTCGAAGTGATTGACGATTGCAATAATATTGTTTCACATTTAAAAAAAAGATATTCACTCTTAAATGTCCTTATTAACTTAACTTATTATTTAGCTTAACTTATTTAACTCAGACGACCTTAAGAATGACCTTAAGAAAAAACAAATATTTTTTTCGTTTCAGTTGCAGTAAAATTTCTTAAAACCTCACTTCAAATAAATAACAGTTACATTATTTAGTTAAAGAGTGGTTGAAATAAGATTTTCCCATTTGAATTAATTGTGTTATATCATAATAAAACTAAGTAGTTTCATTTATATTTATATAAACAATATCTTCAAAAATATATACATTTTAACAAAGAAAGTATAATAATTAATTAATATGTTTTTGCCCTCGCATTTTTTCATCCCATGAAATAAAATAAGTATCAAATTAACTGGATATTGTATTTTTTATTTAAGAAAGCAAACTTGTGTTTTAAAATTTATTTCATAGAATTTATTTCTAAAATAATTCCAACTAGCTAAACCGAAATTCTTATGATTTTATATATTTTATAAAGTTTAGTTTACTATTTTATATAACATTATAAGGTTTGTGTGTGTGTGTGTGTTTAAATTTAAGCACTATGCCGTCATATACTTCTAAGAAAAAGCATGTAAAAATTCAAGAAAATGGAAAATATTTCATTACTTGATGTATTATCAATGTAATAATAAAAAAAGGAAAATAAAGAAAAACTGGAATATATCGTTCTCCTTATTTGAAATATTCAGTCGATTTTTTTAAAAGTGACTTTTTGAATTCAAAATACAAGCGACTATTTTTCTTTTATGATTAAATAAAGTTATAAATTATGTGTTTTTACATAAGAAATATAATTACATTCCTTCCAATTTTCAGATTAATTAGCGTTTTTATACTCGGTATATATGTTTTGCTATTATAACACTTATCTTTTTATAATAATTAAAAGACTTTCGAAACAGAAAGAGCTAACAATATTTTATTACATTTAATTTAATGCCAAATATTAATAAATAATTAGCAATGATGATTCTTTTTTTTTCGGTGTTAAATTATTTTAGCAAAATCATAAGAATGCTTTATATTTTTACAAATTGTATTTTCTTTAATTATAAAAAATTATCTTTATTTTTTTTACAAATTTAACTAACGAATATATTTTATATAAATATTTTCCAACCATAAACACCCAGTTACGGACGTCAGCTTCCTAGAACTTCAAACTAACCTGTAGTGCGGTCCCATAAACCATCATCCCCGTCATTCCTAACTCAAATAAACACCGGCGCGTTCTTGAACAATGACGGTACCAAGACCCGACGAAGAAAATAGACGTCCTATTTTCTTTAGCCGAAATAGTTTCTTCACCAAATTAGATGACCGGTCCCGGGACAAACCTCGGGGGAATTTCACCCTCTATCTTCCCGAACCAAGGACTGGGGTTAGGACTGCTTTACGGGGAGGGAGGGGGTGGGGATCAGAGGGGATAGGGGGTGGAGTGAGACCTCTGCCGAACAATTGCCTGCGATCCGGATCAGAGCGAGCAAATTGATGTACTGGGGATGATCTCTTTTTAAACGTCTCTTCCTCGAATTCGCCTCGTCGAAATAAACCTGCTAGGAATTGGTCTGCCTTGGGCTTTAAGGGAGTCGCCTTTTCTTTCTCTATTTTTTTTTTTTGCCTTCTGTGGCTTTCCCGGAAACAATCAGAGTGCAGATATTTTTTAGAGGTTTGATTTCTCCGGCGAGAGTAATAATTGGCGTCTAACCAACAGTGACTTGCGGATAATTCTTTTTTTGGTGTCGGTACATTATTATTGCACACATGTTGGGATATTGATAGATGGGGCTACGATTTTTGTTTGCCTGAGGCATTTACTAATTTCAATTTAGATCATTAGTAGAAGCAATTAAAACGCACCATCTATTATTATTGATATATAAATATAAAATAAAAATGGACAAATACTACTATCTAAAACAGTGGTCAGCAAACAAATTTGTCAACAGAACTAATTATTAAGTATTCAACGACAGAAATATCCGCTGGCGTCCTGGCACAAAACGTAGCGTGTCTGCCCGTGATCTGGGCGTCCCGGATTGGAGTCCCGACTCGGGTTTGGTTGTTCGCCTGTGTTTTTTCTGTAAGGTGTATGAATGTGCTCCTTGTAAAAAGAGTCTGTGCAAGCTATTGTGAAGAGTATGTAGCAGAGCCGTACTTTTGGCCCTAGTTCATGCTTCTTCAAAACAAGAGACGCTCCTTTCGGCTTAAAACTCACTGATGCCTTGGCGAAGCTTGCCCATTGCAAGTGCCACTAATAACAACATAAATCTCTTTTATCCCATTAATCGTGCACTATCAAACTTCTGTATCTTCATAAAATTGCTACAAAAGAGAAAACAGTGACGATTTTCTACGTTACAGACGGTTTTATAAAAAAATCAGTAAAACGGTTTTCTTCCTTTTCAACCCATTTTAGTGTAATGATCAAAACCTTTTTACATTCGAGTCCATAGAAGAAATTAGGAGGGCGCATTTCTACGTTAAAGGGTTAAAATGCACTATTTTTTTTAACTTAAAATAGATAGGTAGGTTTACTTTTATTCACTTAATTAGAGTGCATTTATACTGACTTTTGCTAAGAACCTACCGAAACTCTTCTAGTGTTCATGAACTATGGTTTTCCAACCACTAGTCTAGAAGAAGATAAACCTTAAATAACGTGCAGAAAAAGGTAAAACAAAAATGAAATGTAGTTCAAGTCCATATTCTGATACTTCTTTAAACTGATAAATTGATCAAACTGATAAACCTATATATAAACTTTGAGTAAGCCGTAGCTCTGTATCAGTTATTTTTTATTAGTTTCCAGCATGTTTTAAATTTAAATAAATACATAAGACAAATAAGTTCTTATTTTTTAAAAAAAGATTAAACTCTTCAGTTCAGTAGGAACGCATGTTGCATCATTGTTCTAATTAGTGAGTTATTTTCTGAATGTTTTCGATATCGGTGCATGGCAAGATACTGGCAATGTTCCTGATTTGAAGTTCGACTCCTAAAGAAAAAGTTTTTTAAGCTCGTTTAACTGATACCGGGTTTTGAACAGCCCACACAATAGCTTATTTATCATAACGCTATCCTGTGTCTCCGGTGCCTATAACGGTAAGTTATCTAACCAATTGGATGAACACAAGATGGAAAGAAGAAGAAAAAAAGAAAACTGTTAAAGGAAAAAAAGAGACGAAACATCATTCAGGAATCTGCAGACAGAACCCATTGGTGTCAAATCCTACAAGAATCTATTCTATTTTCTGCTGAAGTTATAATTGGATGGAGGGGACAAGAATACTTAAACAAATAGCGAGTATGGATTGAACTTACAGAGAAATTAGATTACTAACTGAAAATTTAAAAAAAAAATGAGAAATCAGATTGTGAACGCCTGTATGGCATGTATAAGCATATAATCACTGTAGATTCAGAAATATATAATTTCTGCCTGGATCCTGAGATTTTGATTTCCTTCGAAAGAACTTTATTTTTTGAACGCTTTTGAAGTTATAATTTCAGTTGATTTTGACAAATGGTATTGTGTCTCATCTATTTTGAGGTCTTGAAGAGGTCTTTGTATTTATGAATATAGTTTACTATGAAGTGGTATCATGTCACGTGAAAGGGTATTCGATGCAACTAAATGACGTTTATTTAAATTCTTTTGAATGTTCTAATCCACATTGCAGTCAATTTCTTTCCAAAAGTTAGTTAGTTCTTTGTATTTCTAATATTTTTATATGTATGTTTTATATTTTCCAGTAAATTCTTAAAATTAGATTTTATTCTTATTTTCTTTTAAGCTTTCAATACACAAGATTTTTCAAATCTTAAGCACACCTGAAAATAAACGCATAAATAATTGAGGTGGTGTGCCAAATGTTTATAGTAGTAGAAAACCTTATTCAGAAAATTGTATAATAATAAAATTGCCCAGAATTTTCAATTATTTTAAAAAAGAAGCGATTTCACTATCCACTGCTATCTAACCATGACCTGTTAGAATTGCTGATGCTTCTCTTTTGGTCTATCATATTCCAAATATTATTATTCTATAGCTATCGCAGACATTTATTAGTCTGTCATACAGATGACTATCATGTTATCATGTGCTTGACATTGGAAAAATTAGCTATCAAGTATTTAATCTCCTAATAATTATTTATCAAATATTAAATTTCCTCCTCTCGATTATGAAATCATTCTGTATTTTAAATCGTATTATGTAAATGAATTAAAATTATTAATGGCGAATGAAAATGAATAATTTTTTAAAGTATATTTTAGAAGAGTTAATGGAAAGATAAGAGCAAATATTTCACTAATGATTTGAAAATAGTATTTTAATTCCTAAAATTTGGGCACATGATTTATTATATAGCTATTAATGTATTTTTATTATATTAAGTTAATGATAATTTGTGAGTTTTTTAAAACTTTATATTAGTTTAGAATACTGAACATTTATAAATTTTTTCGACAGTCCGATAAAATGCTATATATTAATTTAGATTAATGCGTAATTTATGAATTTATTAATAACAGATGTATTAGAAATGTAATGAAAAAAATTAAAAATGGATTAAAATATAACTAATATTTGCATTGTTTATCAAAGTACATTTGCACTTATTTGTTTTATAACGGACTATTTAAAAGTAATAAAACCAAAACATATATTATCAATAAGATTATTGTTTTTCTTTATTAATAGGGGCTCAGTTTCTTTTCAAAATACGATCAAATCTATAAAATACAACAGTAAAAGCCACAACTGAACTTAAAAACAAAACTAAAAATGTTTAAGCTAAAATATATTTTCTTTTGTTTCCCTTTATTTTCAATCTGTTGTTTCAATTATCAGCTGCTAATTTTTTTTTCCAAATTATCTTAATATATATTCATGCATTTGCCATATCAACTTATCAAATTTTTGACTCTTTTTTGAAGATCATTGATTTTGTTGATGTAAGGTAGAAATTAGCGTTCTATTGAAAATATTTGCTCGTCTAGTTGTTTGTTTTTATTTTCTTTCAAAGAAATTGTAAGGTTTAAAAATTGAGACTCTTCAGTCACAAATTCAGTATGCTGGTTGATCTGCTCGTTGTCCATGATTCCAATAACCTCTTTCTTCAACTTCTTTCGAATAATTTGATGGACTCACTGACCTTGATCTTCTGCTTGGACAGCTTTGCTTCCTTAACCTTCATCACCATGACTTAGACCTGAGTGAATATGATACCTTCTATGAATCGAAAAACTGGCAATGATGTCAGTATTTTAAAGCTCTTCTCTCATTACCGGTAGCAATGTTCCTCGAAGAGAGAATCGGAAACTCCATATGACAGATGCCTTAATCTTCCTAAATCGATGGTTAAGTCTAAAAGTAGTCTTGTTTGTAAAAAGCGTTTAATATAAATTACATTTCTCTTTGTGGTCCATTTCTAAAAACTGGAAATGAAGTCAAAATGAACCGTTAGTTACAAAAGATAAAATACGAAGAAAAACATGAATACATATTTTGTTATATTTGTGTGATACGACATCTGCTCTTGTAAAAGTATCGGATAGAGGGTCAGCCTTAAAACAGTTTGATGGCAAGCCACTTTCGCTAGTTTGTTTCCACTGTCCCAAAACTATACCTATAATCTTGAAAGCAAAAACTTAACAGATGATGAAGTCCAAACAGACATCCTAACATACCCATTGATCTTTATGTTGATAGTATTGCGACATAGATAAAACGATGGTTTGAGTGTAAAAATATTATTAATATATTTTTTAAGCAGCTATCTCTCAAATTTATATTTCAATTGTATTGAATTTCAGCTTCCTTTTCTGATTTCAAGATTTAATTTTCTTCAACAAACAACGCAGAGCTCCTTATTACGTTATTAAGAACCAAACAATTTTGGTAAATTTTATTGATCCCTGAATTCTTGAAGGCAAATTTTCCACAGATGATGACATCCAAGACATCCTAACATACCCATTGACTTTTATGTTGCGAGCATTGAGACATAGATAAAACGATGGTTTAGGTGCAAAAATATTATTGAATATTTTTGAAGCAGGTTATCTCTTTAATTTATATTTTAACTGTCCTGAATTTTAATTTTTTTCAATAATTTCAAGAATGCATTTTCTACACCTAATAACGCAGAATATCTTATTACGTTATTAGAAACAAAAATTTAAATTTTTTTTATTGATTCCTGTAATTTAGAAGGCGGATACAACTGTGTTGATACTGAAATCCAAAAAAGATATCCTGACGTATCCATTGAATTTTATGCTGCTAGCATTGAGACATTGATAAAACGATGGTTTAGGTGCAAAAATATTATTGATATATTTTTAAATCAGACTACATATATAATTTATATTTTAATTCTCTTGAAGTTTAATGACTTTCTCTCATTACTTAAGGATTACATTTTTTACACTAAACAACACAGAATTTCTTACAACATTATTAGGGACCAATTATTGAATTAAATTCTGGAAAGTAATTTAAGATAAATTCCTTAAATAAATAAAGCTTAAATAATAAACAATTTTGTTTCTATTGATGCAAATTAATTTTATTTTATTGTTTATATATAAAACCGGATTATAATACAGTGTATGAATAACATGTCATTTCGGAGCAAAAGTATCACGATTTAGTCAGACTTATTTTAGAAAGATAACAGAAATCATGAATGATAGTCTTGAAATGCTGACACAAGAATTTTAAATTCTTTAATAAAGTTTGAAATCTTTATATTTGTCTTTAAAATAATTCATCTCTTTTACATCACAATCCAAATGCTGTATTTTCCGAAGATTTCAAAATCCTTCCTAGATAGCTCGACTATCCTTTCTCATAAATCTTTTCGCAATATTGCCTCCTTGACATACCGGCTCAGAAAAAGAAAGAGGCACAATTTAACCCTTGAAACGGAACACGAAATTCAATCCAATTGCAGTCCGAATTCAAACTAATTCCGAAGCCGAAAGCAATAAGATGGCAAAATCCGGCAAGAAAACCAATCGCAAAGCGGCCCACATAACATAAATTCCTCGAAATATTTTCTGTGCCAGACACGATGTTTGCCCAAGAAATCACGTGGTCTTTCCACCCTACGATGGGTCAGATTTACCTAGACTTCGGAAGTACAGGGGCGCAAACATGAGCCCTGTTTGCCCCAGGCTTCACATACATCCATCACCGAATATATCGGCAAGGGCGGGAGCTTAGGGGGTGTATTTTCTAGGGCGGTTTTCGAATGTTTTCAGAAGGACATTAACCGATCGAATATTGCGGTGGAAAATATTATTTTCTCGGTCCTTTTTCCTTGATGGTGTTTTTTACCGGATTTGGCGTGCTTTCAGCCGGTGAAAGCTGGAGATGTCTCCAGGAAATGAAATTTTCATGCCATTTTCAGTTCGGATGAGCCAGATATACATGGATCGATGAATTCGAAATACTCCTGTAATGGGCTTTGCTTTTTATATGGAATGTTGTCAAGAAAACTAGTCCTCTTGAGGGGATGTTCAAATACACATTTGGAATTTTACCTAAGAAATCTAATATAATTCCATGCAACATTTCGAATCTAAAATCAAAAACCAAGCGTTCAAATTCTTATTACAATTTTTAGTCATTCTTAGTTTTAAAAAAATCAACAAGTTCTCAAAATTTTGTATTTCTTTATTTTGCGATTTCTAGGAGGATATGTTATTGTATTTTTAAAATTCATTACAGTACTTGCAATATTAAATACTATTAATACAAACCAGCAATAATAATTATTTTTTATATGACTTAATCAATAAATAATTTCTAATCCTTCATTGTTTTGTTAATTTATTTTTTCGATTTGTAATTTTTTTATTATTTTGTCATTTTTTATCAAAAAAATAACGATTTCATAGTTGAATCACCTGGAAAGTAATATTAGAAAAGCATTCAATGATTTTTTTAATACTTAACTTCTCTTCATTTCGTAAAAGTATTCACAATGGAATTATTCTAAACATCAAAGTAACAGAAAATACAAATTTAAAATGATTTTTAAATTGAAATTTTGTTACTCATTAAATAATTACTACTCTATCTTTTTTACTCTTATTTTTTTTCATATTAGAATCTGAAAAAACACATTTATTATATTTCAATAGGACTTTAACGTGCCTTCAAAAATAATAGGAAAACATAAATAACCTTTATTAAATTAAAAAAATCATTTTCCTATTTTCACTTATTATCCATGAGATTTTTAAACACAGAAAAACTATAAATATTTAGACCTAAAAAAGCACGAAATCGACTTAGATGATCTCCTAGATAAACCAGAGACTCTCCCACATGATAGGTTGAAACTTTTAATTGGATAGGAAAAATTTGACCATAATCGCTACATATAGAAGTTGCTTTGATCCCTGGATCATAACCTTGGGCTACTCAGCTCTACCCAAAAGCCTATTCGAGTTTTCAAGCAAGATCTATTTATATTTGGTGTTTAAAATCTACCGACTACGGCGATGTTCTTGGCTTCTTATTTTTCTATTTTTAATATTTGATTATTTATTATTGTTCATAGTTGATTATTTATTATTATTCATATTTGATTATTTATTATTGTTCATAGTTGATTAGTTATTATTGTTCATATTTGATTATTTATTATCAAATATGAACAATTCAATAATTTAATGTTTTTAATAATCTTTATCAACTTTAGAAATCGACTAAAATCTAATTAAATTCAGAGTATAATTTATCAGGTGTTTATGAATTGTCCACCAGGCTTTATCCGATTCCCCCGTCAAACAGTATATTTATTGTAAGTTTTTAAGTGAAATAGTCTGATGTTTGATCGTATTTTAAAAATTTAGTTAAAATTTCATTTGCCTTTAAAGAAATTTTTGATGGCCAATGAAGAACATTTATATTGCTTTCTATAAAAATTAATCTAGAAATATATAAAATTTATATAAATTGGCTAATGTTTTATTCATCCTACATTGAATTATCCTGATATATTAATATCACGATGTATTTTTTTTAAAGAGAAGTATGCTCTGAAGTTTAAATAATCGAATAATATCTGTCAATGTTCCCCATAACTCAGTATTTGTTTTATTAAAATATTTTGCCTTAACATAAATGGAAATATTATTTATTTACTTTCAAAGTTTTTTTAATCGGAAAGAGCGTAAGTTTCAATCCAAAAAACGAAGCAAAATTTGGTCAAAATGTTGAGTTATTCCAATGCACTCAATCATTAGAATGATATTAAAAGTAACCAGGAAAAAATGTTTCTGTTGTTTAAAACTATCATATCTGTAACAGAGATAGAAACTGATAATTTATTGACGATATTTATATTAAATACACAGACAATAAATATTAGATTATATATTTTAGGTAACTTGGAATATAAATTTTGTAATAAACAATTTTTGTCTTTCTCACATCTAAAATTAAAAAATTTACTTTTATTTAAAAGAATAATTTTGTTGTGCCATTTTTCTCTTCATAAAAATGTCAAAAATACCTTTTAGAGAAGAATTCTTTCATTATCAGTTTCCTGCATCTAGAGAACACTGAAAACCATATAAAACAGAAAGTACTTATTGTATTTGGATGTATTTTTATGACAGAGGAAAAATAATAATAAATATTATTAATACCTTTTCTCACAGATTTCTTTCCTGTACCACATATATAAAGTACTAAAAAAGTAATAGAAATAATTTTTGGTACTCAGTCTTTTGAAAATAAAAATATATGGAACTTTCTGCAAAGAGCAAATAGTTACCCTTTCTTCCAAAACACAGATTATGTTCATTGTGAAAAAAAGAGTTATTATTTTCCTCTCTAGACAGAAATATATAGATTTGGAAATTGTATTGTTAGAAAGAAATGTGCTTTTACCTCAACTGCAAAAACAAAACTATTAATATCGTAAAACACTATTAACTAGAATTTTTACTTATTTCTAACAAACATTTATCCACCAGACATTTATAAAAGTTTTTTCATTATATATTTCTATAACGGACTTTCATGGCATGTTTTCAAGCGTTAAATTGTATTTTAAATACGTAAAAAATATATTATCTTTATTCTAAGTCGGGCCTTTCTTCTGTACAACCAAACTTCAACATAAATTTCCAGAAAATAACTGTTTACAAAACTTGCATTAGATTTCCCAAATTACTTTTCTTAAGTTAAAACTTCTAAATATTAGTGTAATTTAAAAATTTGTAGTAAGACTTTTGTTATATTTTTAGTAAGTGACGATTGTTAAAAAATACGGTAAGAGTGTTGTAAAAGAATATCATGACTGCTATAGAGTTTTTAAATTTTTAAATATCTCATTTTAACAACATTCCTTCAATTAATTTGCCATATAATTTTATAATATGCCATTTCATTTGTTGATTGTAGAATAATGATGAAGTCTTTGTTGTTAAACATTGATGAACATTCAGTACGTTGACGAATATTGAGTATTTGAATATTTTGAGAAACATCATTGCCTATTAATAATAATGAGGAGGATATTTGGCATTAAAAAAAATATGTATCGTCTTCAGGAAGATATTTCTTATTGTAAAATATATTACTATAACATGAGAAATATATTACTATAGCATTAAAATATATTACTATAACATTAATAATATCACTATAAAATTAATCAGAATAATAAAATATTAAATTATTTATAAACTTCTACAATTGTATTTATTAATTTCAATATGTATATATATACTTATAATTTTATTTAAAGTATATTTTATTTTTACAATCTATAATTAATAAAGAAAAATACTAATTTCTTTATCAGAAACATATTCTTTGCCATGATTTATTTATTGTTAATATTATTTCCTCGCGATAATTTAGTACGTAGTGATATAACCTCATTATTTGTTTACGTAATTGTAGATAATAGAAGAGAAACTATTCATAAAAAATTATTTTATATGTAATCAGGATTTATGTACATTTTTTTCATAACAGATTAATTAAAAAAACAATTGGGATTTATTCAATAAAACTTATGCTATAAAAATAATCATAAATATTATATCATAAAAATATATATATGAATAGATAATTCTTTATGTATTTCCAAAAACATCGTTTAGTTTCAAAAATTTAATAAAGTGATATTTTTTTCGTTATTTACTGATTCGTCAAGTAATTCGTAGAAAGAGATTTTTTTTCTTTTTGTGATGCTAAGATTTATTTTAAGTCAGCGTACTCTAACTAAAAAAGGAGATATATTTAAATTTCATCTATAAATATATTCCAAATAAATTTTGAGTTATTTATAATACATCAGAAATATTCAACGATTTTTAAATTTTAAATAAATTAATTTGGTGAGAAGTAAAAAGCATAATTATATTAATTCGAATTCTAAGAGCTAAACTTTTGAAATGCATTTAAGTATTTTTAAGACTTCTCTTCCCCCAAACTTTAATTCATTTTTTAAAAAAAAAACTGAATTGTCCTTTCTCTAAAACAGGAATTCTTATAAAATCCCTTATGTCAAACGCATTTGCTAGCAAATGTTTACTTTTTCAAATATTTCGATATTTTCTTAACGGAAAAGTTATTAAAAGCAAAGTCAGGCAGAAAGTAATAACTTTGAGTTTTGAGTTTCAAATATTAGGAACGTCTTATACTTGGTTTGTTTGCAGAGTTACATTTAGAAAACGTCTCAATATATGTGCTTTGTGTCAGAAAATTGTTTCTTAACGCACAAAAATCTTCAAAGAAATATAGAAAACTTCAGAAAATTATAAACTTAATTTTCGTTTCTCAGTTATTATTATTTAATATAATTAAATATTTTGATAAACAAACAGAAAAGTATTTTGTTACCTTTTTTAAGTTATTGGAAAATAAAATATAAACAGTTATTTTACATTTATTTGATAAAAGACTTCAATAATATTGAATCATTATTTATGCAGAATATTTACGATTAAAGAGAAGCAAAGTTTAAGAGTACATACATTTTAAAGTATACAAGATATCCAAAGAAAAGAATTTCTTAGAATTTAGATAACTAGCATACCAGCTCTTTCAATTATAAATATACAGATATTTAAATAATATTTATAACTAAGCTCATTATATTTATATGTAAAATTTTAAATATTTAATATGTAAATATTTGAATTCTTTATGTGTATTACTTATTTATGTTAAATTGATTCATTTTTTGCCAGAAAACACACTCAGGACTGATTCGGTAATATAGTTTTATTGCATTTAAAAGTAAGATTTTCCGTCAGTATATAAGTGTATTGAAGTTTCATTAAATACTTCGAATGCTCACTTAAATATTTACAATTTTAATTGCTTTATTTTTTAAATTTAAAATGAAATCGAAGCTTTAAATGTGCATGCAAAATTATTTTAGCGTATGTTAAGAAACTTCAATAGTATTCTTCCATTATTACTTTTAGAATATTATTTAGGATACTGTAATTTTTATATATTTTATAATAATAGATCATTTTCAATTTACATACACGTATATATATATAGAGAGAGAGAGATTGAAAACATAAATATTCTGCACATTCCAAATTTTTATTCGTCTTTCCAACTTCTCTGGTATTAATAGCATTCCTCTTCTATAATTTTTAATAAGAAAAAAAGAAAGGTGATTACATAATTAATGAAACAATAAAATTGGTTTGAAATTCAAGAAAACAATTCACCTTAATGTTGAAAATAAGGCAAAAGAAGTTATTTTAATTACCTGCAGAAGTTCAGAGAAAAATTGCATGACTTTAAATTCAGAACCTTTAGAAGAATATGTTTAAACATTTTTCAAATGATATGAAACTTTTTATACAGCAATAATTTTAGAATAATTTTAATAGAATTGACATCAAAAACACAAAAATTATACTTATTTTTAATTAATAAATATTTTAACTAGGTTTTCGAATTTCTCATTTTCTAATTTTCAAATTTTTTTATATATAACAAATTTGACTGCTTTACATCTAGCGGTCTGACCTGAATAGCGTCAATACACAATTAGGGCGTGCACATTAATTATATGAAGTAATTATAAGATATTTTAGAGATAATATTTTAAAACAACAAGTATTTCCCTTGTCATAGAAAATTCGTTAAATAAATCTAAAAATAAAATTTCGGAGGCATATTTTTCTGTCCAGTGTTGTCAAGCTTTTCCCTTAAAAATAATTAATTACTCTCTTGATATCAAATTACAGATACAAATCAAATTCAGTTTTAGCATTTTATTTACAATGTCTTTAAACTGATTAAGAATTCCTTCCTTCTTGAACATAATCAGCCAAGCCTTTAGGAATGACTTATCGAGAGTGACACATAGCTCCACATCAAAGGTATTTTATCTCTTAATTACTGAAAATTATCTGCGAGATCAAAGATATTGGTTTCCTCATGTTTGAGCATAAATACTGCGAGTTTCAAGTTCAATATGCGATTACCGGAACGGTTACCATGGTGATCAAAGATGCTTTCGAGTGTGCATATGAATATCCGCTAGGGGTTAAATTAGATTTCAAGCTATAAAATTAAACGCGCTGCTGGTTACAATTAATCCGGGATATATTCGAAGAATTGCAATCAGTTGAATTAAACACGATTCCTTCTCATTTAATGGTTAAAATGTGAATTTCGTTTGCTTACTTTTAATTTATGTATAGTAGAAACCAAATTATCCTAAATTATTTTTGTGGAGTTGTTGGAAAACTGAAGCTGCATGAGATTTTTCTATTGGTGTTTATCTAAATTGATTGGATAAGCATGTAAAGGGTTGAAGTTAAACGAAATATTTTAAAATATTAGCCAATTTAGTTTATAAACAGAGGATGGTTAAATGCAAATGAAAGGACAAAAAAATAATATTCTGTAATTGGCAAGATTGATTTTAAGCATCCAAAATCTTTCATAATTAAATATTTAAAACTCAAAAACAAAATTTGAAATTTAATGCAACACATTCGTGTATATTTGTCTTACACAATCATATATTATAGTCTCGTTTAAATATAGGGTTTTCATCTTTATAATGTATACCTATTTCGTATTTTTGTACAAGTTAGATTGTAAGTACATATTAAAAGTTGTTGCTATTTTAAGCCGATTGAGCATTTCTTGTTTTTCGGTAGTACCAACAAGGGCCAAGAGTACGACTTAGCTACTGCATGCGTCACATTCTCTTGCACAATCCCTTTTTATTGGGGGAGGGGTATATCCCTCATTTAACATATAGAACACAGAAGAACAACCCTGCCCGACCCGGGAAATGAAGCCGGTACGCCGAGATAAAGGGGAAGTTGCACTACCCCTAAACCAGGACGCTTGAAAGTTAATATAAGTTTACATTCGACATTTTTCAAATCACAACACCAATTTGATATTATGTTATAATATTTTAACTGCTTTTTTAATTATTATATTATATCGTATGACCTGAAATTTTAAAATTAACTAATCCAAAATAACTAAAGATAGGGTATTGACATAGTTTTGGTGACTTATTTGAAGTTCAGAGACAAATGCCCTTCTGATTATGTGCGATGAGAGATTGTATTGGCCAGTGTGTTGCCTATCGGAATCATTTGTTATTGAATCAGAATTACACCTCACAAAATCTAAGTGAGGCCTCATATTAATCTAATCAAACTCATCTGAAACAGTACAAGTTTATACAATATAAACTTATATTTCCCTTTCCGTAGATTGATGTTAACTACCGTGCAAATCAATGCCAAGGAATAATGTTCCATAGCTTGCCAGATATAATATATTAAAGAACTTAAAACAAATTATGTATCATTATTATATACGCCTTTTAGAAATGTATTATTTTCTCAACTTTCATGTTCATTTCAAATAGACTATCGAGTATTGACCTGATATCAATTCAATATTTTTGAATGTGTAAAGGGACTAGCGAAGTTAAATGATCTTTTAACTTCACAAATTAAAACGATAACTTTCAAGTTGATTTACTGATTAAAATATATTGTTTGGTATATAATTTTAATAAATATAAATTATTTAGTTCGATATTAATAGTGCAGTTTATTCCATTTTTACTGGAATGGTTCTGGATTATTGGGAATAAAAAATCTTGGAAATTCTTATCACTTACCATTTCAATTTAAAAACTGTAATGAATCAGAAAATATATAAATGCAATAATTCAAAACAATATTTCAATCCCTTAAATTTACCAAAAATTATTGCAATTAATGCAAATTTTGAAATTTTTGTAGCATTTAAATGAACAACATCCTTTAATTTATTAAAAATTATGATATCTGTTCCTTAAATTGTAATTTTTTGCTATAGATATAAGTGTTTGAAAAATAAAAGTAATAAGTATGATTTTAAACTGTTGAAAAAAAAGAATTTTTATTGCTATTGAACTGAACAAATGCATTTATTAATTGAATTTCAGTTCCAATTTCATTCATATTAATTTAATTTCATATTAATTTTGAGAAAAATCTTTTGCGAGTGCATTAAATAGTATTCTACTAAAATTAAATAAAAATAATTTAATTGTTTTTTAAGTTCCTGATTTTAAACAGTGAGTCTTATTTCATTTTCTAAAGCATTAAAATGCAAAATATTCTATTAGAAACAGCATTTCTTTGATAGATAAAACAAGAATTCGAACATAAAAGAACACAAATGAAGAGTATTACTTTTCGACTTCTCTTTCTTTAATTACGTTACTTTTTCTTAAAAACTTCCCGCAAAAAAATTCTTTCTGAAAAAAAATCCCTTTTCTTCGGAATTTAAAAAAAAGAAAGAAAAAACAATGGTACAATCTAAAACAGATGAAAGAAATTTCCCAACTTGCTGAATCTGGTTAAATTAATAAAGAGTTCTTTAAAAACAGTCAGAGACGCTCAGTAAATACATTCATCCCCATGCGGCAGCTTCTGCCTCTTCCATTGAAATCGAAGTTACTTGTTTGTGTCAGTCTTGAATGTCTTTCGTATGAGAAAATAAATAATACATTCTGACTGTTTCTTCCATTAGGTGAATAAGACGGGGGTTCCTTTGAGGCTTCTCGCTTAATAGAATACTATGTTGATGCATCGAGTTCTTCGTCTTCTCGCCACACATTTTATTTATCTTTCGAGGCTCTCAATTGATTATCCAAAGGAATATTGTATTAAATATATGTCGCTCTGTTCTCCCATGGGTATTGGATCTGAAGGAAATGAGCACACCCAGCATTTCCTTGAATGTACCAGAAAAGAAATGTATGTGGATTGGCTGTTACATTATTTAGGATACTTTTTCAATTATTCAAATGGATTTAGTTTAGTTTATTTATAATCACATCCCTTTGCAAAGCAATACTAGAGCTATTTTGAGACGGACCTCGTAATTTTGAACCACAATCAAATGACGAGAAAGACACCTGATCTGGCACCCCCCCTTCTACATCAAATTAGTGTCAGAAGGTTTGGCCTGACGTCTTTAACATTAAACAGACCCCCTTGCAAGAGGGTTCTTCTGTGGAATCTGGTCTTGTACCTGATATCCTACGATTTTCACGTCAAGACCCACCAAGTCACCACGGCTTATTATTCAATTGGAAAATCACCTCATAAATATAGTTAAACTAGTTATTTTGACTTATGATACTAAGTAAAAGCTGTATTTAATTATAAATTTATATACTCATATTTAAATTAAAATATACCATATTTGGATGGAATAAATTTGTTTTTAAAAAATGGAATTTCCCGGTCGATTTTCATTGACAATTAAATTGATCAATTTAATTTCATTTAGTGTGGTATGTTTTCAAATACCATAAACTCAAAAATTTTGATGTTAATATCCTACTTTAAAGTTTATAGAGCTCAAATTAGCTGAAATGTAGTACCATCAAGAATGGAAACATATGCAAAGATCCACGATATTCATCACTGGTTGCCTTAGATTACCAGCTGGTTCAAATTTGTTGTTAGTCAATGGAAATAAATATTAAATGTTGTATTTAACTATATTTTTGTACACTCATATTTAAAAAAATATATATATTTCATGTTTGGATAAAATAAATTTGATTTGAAAAGAGGAAATTTTCCAGTAAATTTTCATTGACAATTCAATTGATCAATTTCATTTTATTTAGTGTGGTTGTATTTAAATACTATAAACTCAAAACTTTTGTGGAAAATATCCTACTTTAAATTTTAGAAAACTCAATCAAGCTGAAATGTTGCACCAGCAAGAATGGGAACATATGCAAAGATAATCATCCACAATATTCATCACTGGTTGCCTGAGATTACTAGATGATTCAAATTTGTTGTTTGTCAATAGAAATTAATATTAAATGTTGTGTTTAACTATATTTTTGTACCCTCATATTTTTAAAAAATATATATATTTCACGTTTGGATAAAATGAATTTGATTTGATTCATTTTCCAGTAAATTTCCATTGACATTTCAATTGATCAATTTCATTTCATTTAGTGTGGTATGTTCTTAAATACCATAAACTCAAAAGTTTTGATGTAAATATCCTACTTTAAATTTTATAAAACTCAATCAAGCTGAAATGTTGCACCAGCAAGAATGGAAACATATGCAAAGATAATCATCCACAATATTCATTACTGGTTGCCTTAGATTACCAGTTGGTTCAAATTTGTTGTTAGTCAATGGAAATTAATACTAAATGTTGTGTTTAACTATATTTTTATACACTCATATATATATATATATATATATATATATATTTCAAATC
>JAOUZG010006964.1:820722-845108 GCA_026289955.1 Argiope argentata | reverse complement strand
TATATATATATATATATATATATATATTTCACGTTTGGATAGAATAAATTTGATTTGAAAAAAGGGAATTTTCTGATCAGTTTCCATTGATATTTAAGTATAGTGTTTTTTTTTTAAATGCCATAAACTCAAAACTTTTGATGTAAATATCCTACTTTAAATTTTACAAAACTCACACAAGCTGAAACGTAGTGGCACTAACAACGGAAAAGTATGAAAATTAAGCAACCACAATATTCAGCAATAGCTGCCTTAAATTATTCTAGTTCGAGCTAGTTTGAGCTTGCTGTTTTTAAATGGATAGTAATTAAATGTTGCATTTATTTATATTTTTATATATTACAATATTTCATGTTGGGTAGAATAAATTTAACTTTAAAAAAAAGGGAATTTTCCGATCAATTTCCATTGTTATTTTAGAGGGGTATGTTTTTTTAAGTACCATAAATTCAAAGATTTTGATTAAATTCAAAGATTTGATTAAATATTATAAAACTCAATGAGCTGAAATAGGGTACTATTAAAGATATATCTTACATAACGGCTTGAAATTCAGTCGTTTGCCATTAGAGTAACTGCAATGGATTGTTGCCGGATAAAAGTCCACAAAGATTGGGTCTGACAAATTAAAGGTTTAAAACAAATAATTTACTAAGAGGAAATAAAGCATGAACTATTTACACAAGGTGTTATGGCTATATAGACGGTCATTATAGAACCAGAGAACCATCATACTCACTTTACAAACATGATGATAGTAATAATATAATCTCTTAATTCTTATATTTATTTGATAGCTACGGTTATCGTTTTAAACGCCAAATACGATTCCTGATTAAATAGCTAGATGTTTAATGTAAGCAAAGATATTTACCGAAACTAATTATTCACAATAGCAGGTTCAAAAAAGGTTTTGCATCATTTTAGAATGAAGTACGAGAGACAAGAGAATTTGGAATTTAGAATTTTAATGCCAAAATTTTCTAAAAGGTACCTCCAAGAACTGAAAAGTAAGCAAGAGTAATCATCCACAATATTCAGTACGAGCGCCTTAAACTACAAGCTGGTTCGGGCTTTTTTAGGGGTTGCCAACATTTACAAATGAATAAAGCTCTTATACACGTCTTCTGAACTTATAATCATATTTAACAAATTCTTGACAATCTAATGCCCTAAATAAAATAAAAAATGGTACTCCAATAGGCTAAATTAATTACTAAATCTGATCAATTTATGAAAATTTCATTATTACTATTTTATAAAAACGGGGTATTTTAGATTATTTCACTGAACGTCTTAAAGAAACCAATTACTCTTAGGATTTTTCTAGAGTGATGGATTTATTTATTATAAAAATTCTGATTGTTTTGATATTGTAATTTTCAGAATCAAATAAATTGGCAAGCTTTGATCGCAAAAGATAGAAAAATTCATTCTTTTAAAAGTTGGAGAACCTAAAGTATTTTTCAGAATATTATTTCTTAGGGCAAAAAGATTGTTTAAATTTTAAATTTCCTAATTTTATAAACCGAAAACATAAAAACTTATATTTCATAGCATTTATATCATTTAAAAAAATAAAGCTAAAAATGGAGTTTTATGATGAATCCTGCGAATTTTTATTGAATAACTCTTTGAAATATTATAAGTCATTAAAATTATTCTGTAACGCACATCAGACTTCAATGCCAAACTACCTTGCTTATAGTTCTCTTACTTGTTATCTAAAGACAAGCTTTGGATCCAGTGAAATATATCTTTATATTTATTCAAGTTTCATCAATTCCACTTTAATTTAAAGTTAAATTTTTGAGTCTCTAATAGAAAGAAAGAAATATATGTAGTAATATGAATTGAACAGCTTAAAGCCTACATAATATTATAAGTGAATTTTAACGCTATCAAATTTTAAAGTTTAAAATATTTTGATGGCAAACCTATTAAGAGACCAAGATACATAAAATATTAATTGCAAATTTTAGTGTGTTGTAGTGTGTTGTATGCTTGCCTGTGTGTGTGTGTGTGTGTGTGTGTGTGTGCCTGCATGTGTGCGTGTGTGAGTGTTTGTGCCTGCATGTGTGCGTGTGTGCTTGTGAGTGTGTGTATGTATGTGTGTATAAAATCCAAGATGTTAAAAATATTTTATAAAAACTGTCCATTTCTGGTTATTAATTTTTACTCCTCGCATTTCACATTATCAGATACTATTTTGCTCTGAATGAATACATTACTATATGTGGATGATTGAATGAAATGTATGACTTTTATCTGTCCCGTAAAAAGGGTTCGTGATATGTGTGAACTAGAAGTCAGGCTTTTGTTCTCGGGTGCTCATGGGTCAATACCCTCAGAAGCTAATGTACCAATCATAGTATATGCAATTAAATGTTGAGTTCTTATTGATGTTATCCAACATCTTTAATTATTTTGATTATTAACATCAATAATTATTTCTATTATCAAACATCATTAATTATTTTGACTATCAAAAATCCTTAATCATTTATTAATGTGAATAGCGCAATAAAAAATAAATGACATTCGATGACTAGTAAGAGTTGTAATTTTATGGCTTAAATAGTATTTATTTTCAGTAGTATCCATCAATCTTAATTTCTCGATAAATTGCCTGATAGTTATGGATATGGTCAACAGTAAAACTGCACAATTTGATTATTCATAATAATGTGTGTATTGCGTGTTCCGTTCCAAATCGTTTGGTTCAGTCACATGGAGTTAATAATGGCTGAAAATTCAATGACATTTCGTCTAAAAATAGCAAATAGTGGTAAAGAGTTTCTTGTGTTCATGATGAACTAAAACATGCATTTACTTTATTATTGAAGATACATATCTAGTGGTAAATGCATACTTTAAGATAAAACAAAAGAGTTTCCTCAAATGTCTGTGCGTGATATGTTTGTTATTAGTAAAAAAAATTCTTAAAACGAAAAAAAAAACTATTTCTTAAAAAAACAAAAACAAAAAACAATGTAATTATTTGCTTCCATAAGAATAAAGAATGTTTTAGCTCATATTAACCATTATTTTAATTTCTTCATTTCCATCATCATGCTGAATTTAAGATATGTTGGTATTCATATTGTAGGTCTTTCAGCAAACACGTTATTTTTCAGAAGGAAGATAATATATATTAAAATTAGCTTATAAACTATAAATATTCAATTTGGTTTTACTTGGAAATTTCCTTTGATTGATTGATTTTGATAATTAAAGCTATAAAACAATTAATAAGGCACATTTTTGTACTTTTTTATAAGTGAAGTTAAATTGTTTTAAATATGGTACATTGAAGGTACTTAAAAGCTTTGAAGTTTAATAATTACTTTGTGTTAATCATTTTCTACATTCCATCGTATGGTAATGCTGAAATTCTGCCAGAACCATGTTTTCATTCTTGGATCTTTTTGGAAACATACTTTTTATATCAAATCAGTATATTTAAAAGTGATGAAGTTTTAATTTTAAGATTTAAAAAATGAATTGTTTTGTTTATGTATGACTTACAATCAAATCTATAAAGTAGTTGATGTTGTTGTTGTCATGTTCCGCTTTACAACAGAATGATTGGTACATTAGCTTCTGAGGGTATTGACCCATGACCACCCGAGGACAAAAGCCTGACTTCTAGTTCACACATATCATAAACCCTTTTTACGCGACAGACAAATTGATACAATTCATTCAATCGTCCACAAATAGTAGCTTAGATCTTTAACAGATAACCTCTGAACCAGTATCCCCAGTGGTATTACTTTCGACATGGAGGACTTTGTGTTAACTACAGATTTAATGAGCTCCAGCCACCACACACAATTGAAGAGTCTTCGGCTAAAGGGTTTGAATTCGAAGTCCACAGGATGCCAACTCCCTGCCAACCAGGCCATCCTGGCTCCTATAAAGTAGTTAATCATTTGCACTCCGAAAAAAAATAGATGCAAAATTATTCACCTAATACAAATATTTGTTTATTTCTATGAAAAATAAATATACATGATCCTTTTAAATCGAATTTCTTTGAAAAATTAATCTACATCTCTTAACCATTATGTAGGCATTTTTAACAATTAAATTAGAAAAACAAATAAATAAAGCGTCGAAATTATGCACAATCTTGAATGGTGTGTCAGAGACACCATCGGAGTGCAAAGGGTTAAATATACTTTTCAAATTATCTGCATTCTTGATAAAAAGTTTAATTAATTAATTTGAAGAACGTAAAAAAGTTTTAGAAATGCAGAAATAAAACAAAATTCTGACTTTTAACCTTCGCAATAATCTTTAAGAATATATATTATGATTACCTACATATTTCGACAAAATATCCTCCCCACAAATTCCTCTCAAATAATTAGATAATACAATTCCCGTTGATGGCAATCTAACACTATTATCGGCATATAAAGCATTAAATACGTCTTTTCCAAGTAACTCTGGCATTTTGAATTAAATAGCTAGACCTGAATTACTGGAATAGAACCGAATTTCAAAGGCGAAATTCAAGCACTGGCGTCATTTTGAAGTACTGTATTTTGGCGGGAATGTCTGACGGCAGGTTTACATTACTGCAATACTGGATGGCATGCTAGAGTCAGACTGGTGACATCGATAACTACTATCATAAGTAAACGTCTGAGTTAGTTCCGCCTGAAGTATGTCACTTAACGTTTGTGTAGGGTAATATATTCAGAGTGAAGGTATTAAATACCCTACATAATTACTTAAGTAATTAGTAATTCACGTCGTAAGTTACTTTTTTAAAGTATCCTTACTTCATACGTGAATATATTTACTCAAAATGTGTTCTTTTTTTAAAGATGAAAGTATATGTGTAAGTCTTGTCCTGAAGTCAGATGAAATATTCATTTATACCCATTATTTTTTTCTTATGGATATTATAGATGATACTTTAAGAAATACTTTCCATTGTGTGCATTTTAGCAGAAAGAACTGCACACAAAGCCATCAGTGTTTCATCCATACCTCATACATAACAATCTTTTGTTAATCATATTGGTATTACTTCTAGTATTCCTTTCCTATTCAAATTCAAGATGGTCTAGTGATGATGCTTCGGTTTCTGGAATAGAAAAGATATAACTTGAACAGATGAGATATCTGCCAACAAAGGAAGGACATCTAGCTCATATATTGCAGCAAAATTGTTAACATTCTCAAACAAAAGTGTTTATTAATGATGAAACATTAATCTGAGATGCTATTAATCACTTGACGTACGAATCCATTTAACTTTCTAATTAGATATCTCATCCTATATTGGCAATTTATTGTTTATTTGATTTTTTAAAATAATATATGGAGCATTTGGGATACCAAATCGTTTCATATTGATTTTTTCGTATTTAAATACTTAATTCTGTGGCTTGATTGCAGACTTGAAAATAAAAGGTAATTCGATGCGCGTGTCAGACACGTCCTTGTATGTGAAGTGGTTAATATCATTTTGATTATTATCAAACACAGAGTTCTTTTGTCTATTTAAAAAGAATATATATATATATATAAAACACAGAAACTAAACTTCAATGGTTTTCTTGTATTCTTTATGTGTAGTAATATATTTGCGGGGAAAGACATGAAGACACCATTGATAATCAAAGATACCAGATTATTCAAAAACAGTTTCCAGCTAATTAGAATTGAATAGATCATCAGAGGGGTTCTTCTAATAGATTTATAAATTCTCCGAATTTTTTTTTGTGCTGAATGTATATTTTACGACTATTTGTCCGAACAGTTTTTATCTAACATTTTTCCATATGAATGTTAAAAAGAAATGAATGGTTCAGGTGCAAAATCTAAAATTAAATGTTGTCTACATCAAAGAGACACTTTGTGGTTTTTAAAGTCTTTCATTTCAACTACAAGGACTTTTGATTTTTATTCAAATTATATACTTAAAGAAGCATATTTTTACTATTACATACTATTTCAAATATTTTTTAAAACATTTATATATTAGACATAAATAAAATATCGTTTCATGCTACAACATTCAAATTAATCCAATTTAATTTGTTACCTCAGCATGTATTTTGAAAATTTATTGGAGTAATACAGCTGAAGATTGAATTTTTTTCAAAACATATTTCTTGAAAATTTACCAAGGAAAAAAGATTATCCAAGGTCGTTGTAGTTTCTTATGGCCCTTCCCATGGACAAGCTTGCTGAGGTAGTCAGGGATTTAAACCGAAATAAGCGTTTCTTGTTTGCAGTAGTGCCAACTAGGGCCAAAAATACTACTTTAGCTACACACTCATTACATTCGCTTGCACAACCCCTTTTTACAGGGGCGCACATTCACACCCCTCACCGAAAGAACACTAAAGAACAACTATGCCCTGACCGGGACTCGAACCCAGAACTCCCAGATCACGGGGAAGACATACTACCCCTATGAAAGGATATATTGTCAAAAAAAATATCTTAAAGATTGATTTAAATATTAAAATAAATCTTATTAACATATGAGAAAATGCAAGTAATATCCCCTCTATTATATTCTTTCTGTTTTTCCATTATATTGTAAAAACTTTGAAGAATAGTTATACTTGATATACATCTCAACAGACCACTTTGCTTCTTCGTCTTTATTTGTACCAGCATCGGAAAAGGCCGCATTAGCCTTCAGATAAATTGTTTCGCCATGCAATATAGACTGTCTCTTTTTATTTTCCCAGATGTTCCCCCGGAAAGAAAACATATTCCCCATCACAAAACATGTACCAGACAAATACGACGGCATCGCGGGCAAAACCTGCCCTAACACCGTGCATCCCATAAAATAAATTGGATCGGTAATGAGGGGGATACTGACCCTCGTGATAACAAACTTTTGCAATTAGGGTCGCTACTAAACAGTCGGTGAATAGATGCGTCCAGTGTTCCGCCGACACTAAATGAATCTGGTTAACCATCGATGCATTCAATGGTTAGGAGCATCGTTCGCTGTCTGCAGCGTTAAATTATTCAAAATGGCATTCCTGGGATGCCAATTACTCAGCGCAGAGGACGCAAGGGCAAAGAGAAAACTGTCGAAATGAGATGTGCTGTAAATGAATTCTCGACTCGCTGGACTGCTCACTTAAAAGTATGCTTTTTCGACGGCCATTCATTAGTCTCAGCACAAGCGTCTGACCATAATAACAGCGAACGACGAAATGGAATTCTTTAGTAATGGTTGAAGAAAGGAAACGGGAAAAAATAAATTACTTTATATATGAAACCGTGTTGTATATAATGTCTACAACGTTATATTACACATTACATATTGTGTGAAAATAAACAATACTATCATCATTTGATTTGATTTGATTTGATTTGTTTGGGGGTTTTGGCGCAAGAGCCCTGATGTTTACCATACTTCGCCAAACATTGGATAAAAGTATATCATTTTTAAACAATAACTGGGAGGAAAAGGTTGAGAAGCTAAAATGTGATCAAGATTCAAATAAAAAGATAAAAATTTATGGACTTTAGAAATGCAAAGAGTTGGACATGAGGTATCTTACAAAGCAAGGAATATAATGGAGTGCATTATTTTTGAAAGAACTGGAACCGCTGGATACTAATATTTAGGCATTCTGATAAAATATGCTGTACACACTCTTGACAGTGACACTGTGAACACAGTGGGGGTTGTTCACCTAGCAACAAGTGAATATGGGTGTAGTGTGTCCTATGCGTATATGAATTAAAAGAGTATCTTGTTTTCCATTCGCTAATGATGGCTAAGGTTGCACATGGGATTTGATAATAAGGGGTTTGGTGTTTATTTTCAAGTCCCTCTGTCTCTTCCATTCAGAATAAAGAAGCGTCTAAATATGTTTCTTTAAGTCAGTCACCGGAATATTAGTTGAGAGTGAAGTAGTCGCCAATTCGGCAGCCCTGTCCGTCTATTCGCTTCCTAAAATGTCAACATGAGATGGTACTCAACAGAATAAAATAGTATAATAACGAGAAGGTGGTTTATCCAGAGCTTCTAGGAACTTTAAAGCCAAAGGATGAGGATTACATGATTTGAGAGAATGTACAACGCTCTGAGAGTCTGTATAGATGATAATTTTGTTTTCCAATACTATCATTATAGTCTAGTATTGATGAATATTGATTTAAATTATTTCGGATTGTTCAAAACTGTCCCAAAACCTTAAGTTATCAAACCCTTTTTTATTGGAAAATCATAATCTTCTCCCTTTCATATAATATGGTACAGATGCACCACAACTAACCATTAATATCTCACAACCTGAAGATTTATTTGTGCTTCTAATTGATATAAAAAAATAACAAATAATCATAGGATGCGAAAAAAATACCAAATAATAAAAAGAGAAAAAAATTGAATGATGCTATTACTTTTGAATCATGGCCATATATTTGAACTGGACAGTTATGTCATCCATTGCAAAGAGAATAACTTCCTAGGCAAATAATTCCAAGATGGTCAAAAAAATTGAGGATACTATTCTCCTTTTAAATCGAAGCTATAAAATATCGTAATTTTTCGTCAATAATAAAATGTCTTTATTTCCTATTCAATATCTTTTTTTCCTTCAGAAATCACACACTGTTTTGTATTATCGTTTAACCATTTAACAGTCTTATTTTCTTTACTATCTAATAAGACGACACCTTCTATTTTGGAAACATTTTCTTACTTTGATTGAAATGGGAATCCATCGAATACTTGACTTATCTAAGTATTCAAAGTCATTTAACTATTGAATTATAATTGTTATGAATGGTTAATTTTTTGCTTACAACTATCAAAATTCAATAAATTGATGCACGTACGGCATATGCGCAAAACTGTTAAGCGGTTAAATGAAACAATCTTCTTCCTTTCAATTCTTCTTTCCTTTCGTGCCTTTAAAAACCATAATAAGTTGTGTTTTTTCTATTATAATATAAATACAAAGAAGAAATTCCGAATAAATCTATAAATGCAAAAACATGAAATATGATTCAAAACCTAGGTAAACTAAAATAAATAAGAGAAAAAGATTAAAATACATGAGTACAAAATAAGGATTGAATGCAAAACATAAACGGTAATAATGTTCAAAATACAGCAATTCAATGAACGCTGAGAAAATAATTTATAAATAAGTCATAAAATGAAAAAAAAATATGCAAATAAAAAGTAATTCCATTTTAAGGAATAACTCATAAGAAGATGAAGTCAATATATATTTCAAAAGGATTCATAATTTTAACTAGTACAGAGCAATAAATTAAAAAGACTCAATCTTCATCCCAATAATTTTATGGACAGGATTTAAATTTTTTTTGAAAAAATAAAATTTATTTTAAATAATCTAAAAGAACATTAAAAATAGACTATGGTAAATCAGTTATAAATAAAGACGGGAAATATGAATTGAAGAAGTTAAAATTGAACACCTATCAGAAAACAGAGAAAAAAGCAATACAAATGACAAAACTTCCGTCAAGTTATAATCAATGATGGGGAGATTGATAAACGCGTTGGATAAGTGTGATGAAAATTGTTGTATAAATTAGTTAAACTATTGGACCTATAGTAAGAAAAATAAATCCGTAATGAAAAGTAATAAATCCGTAATAAATCTAGATGCTACTAGTCAGAACCGGATATTCCTAAGAAAGGGCAAGGGTACAAAAATACTTTTTGGGCCCCAACTTTTTTGCTAAGTAAAAGAGAGAGAGAAGGAAAAAAATCCAGCCCATCATATTATTGTATGATCATTAAAGACGCGATTTTGCTTTTGCTATTAATTACTTTCAGAAAATTACAATTTTTCTACAATTTTATTTTTGATGCTTAGAATAGCAAATACATTTATTCGTTATGCATACATGCTTTGACAGGAGACAATCTTTATTAAGTTTAATTTGAAGAGAGAGAGAGAACTAAACATTTATTACAGTTACCGACAGTAAAAAGAAAAATAATTTTCACATATTTAGAAATAAATTACTATTTAGAATATATTACAATATGTGTTCAACGTTATTTACATCCATTCAACTCAAAATCAAATCCCATAACAATTTTTTTTGGATTATTTTGCTGTGGGATCTGGATATTTGGATTATTTTGCTATGGTATCATCTACATCAATATTATAAAACGTTACAAAGTTTTTGAACCTTTTTTTCTACTTCGTGAATTCTTTCCCATCAGTGATTAAGTTGAAATACTTCAATCTATATTCTATCCTTACAATAAAGGCATCAATTGCAGAGTAAAAAATAATATCCAAATTCCTCAATTATATTTTCTGCAATTTCATTTTCTGTTTTTTAAATATATATTATTTATCTTACTCGAATTAATTTTTCATGAAAATGTTCAGAAAGATTTAAATTACACACCATCACTTTTGCTTCGTCTGAAAAGAAGATAAATTTTACCACTGGGGGCTCTGAGTCAAAGGTGATTGTGTTCGGATGTTATGCTCAGGGGTCCATGCACTCAGAAGCTACTATATACTTCCTTTCTTTGTAAATAGGAACAAAAATTGTAATTATGTAATAAAAAGCAACTAAAATAAAACAAATTTTACTCACAGTACATACTTGTTTTCAATATTGTTAATAGTATTAAAAAATAATAATTATAAATTTCATATTCTTGTTTACATATTATTTAAAATCTAACTTACTGCTACCATTATATTAACTTTGTAGTATGTTAATAAATTATCTTAATAATTTCTCCAAATTCTCATATCTATTCTAAAAATGTCAAACTATATATATATATATATATATATATATATAATTTGCTCGCTAATATTTTATGCAGCTGTGTCACATAACAGGTTTTTCACCAAAATATTTTTAAACCAAACAAATTTTGATAATCATATAATTCATTTATAGTATTATTTATTACTATTTTCTTCAGATGATCTGTTCACTGTACTACTCATCTTTCTCTTTCTATCCGAGCAATGATTGACCCGGAATTGATAATTTACTTAAATGGTGGAGGGAAAGGTCTAAAATTCTGTTTTTATAGAATAATGAGATTCAAATTTTCATAAATGTAAACACACTAAACAAATAAAGGCACAATTGATTTTCAAGAGATGCAAAAGCTTAAAAACAGCTTGGAAAATGCCTCGCACAGATGAAATAATGGTGACACACACACCCTTCTTTTTTTTATCCTTTTTTTCTTCCCTACTTTTCTTTCTATAAACTCTTTTTTAGCTTTGTTATTACTTTTTTTCTTCGCTGCCCAGACTTTATTTTGAGCAGGCATAGATTAAATATTCATACCGACTAATAATAAAAGCAACTATTTTCTTTCTTTTCCCGTTATCTATGAATGAAAACCGAATGACTTGGCGTATTTCTTTCTAAACAAATCATAATTTATTACTTCCTGCTATCTAATTTAGTTGGTGTGGGGGAAGGAAATGAAGATTTTTGGCGGGAAAGTAAGAAAAGTGTCGTTTTAACTATTTTCCTCGTAGTTTTTTCATTTTTTCTCTTCATAAGAACCATCTTCGTGTCTTAACGAAAATATCAAAATAAAAATTAGCCGAATTGGTCGAGCCGTTCTCTAGTTTTGCGCTTAGCAACGCATTTTGAGCTGCATTTTTATTAATATAGATATGGTAAGAGAAATAGAATCTTAAAACAGTGGATAAAAATTTTAACAGAATGGAAGCGAGGATACAGAAGTCATATTTGCTATATTTTAATGCATTGAGATAATCAACTAAAAATTATCTTGTGTAAATCACGATCAGATATAATATTGAGAAACTACTCTAGTTAAATATACTTGTAAATATACTTCTAAAATAGCTGTTGTAAATATACTAAAAGAAAATGGCATATAAAACACCTTCACTACTTTCTCAATATACATAATTCGTATTTTACAAGCTCCAAAAAAAGAAGAGATTCCATTATATTTTTTCATTTTCCCATAATATTAGCTGTCAAAAATATTTAAATATTTTTGGGATCCTTCCGGTATTGGTAACAACTCTTCCAGTAGCTTATTTTGTATTCACTGCTCCATCTTTCTTTTTTTTCCGAAGAGAGTTACACAAGTTCAAAATTCTTGTCAACCGAACTTTGAATTCCATGAATAATCTCATGAATAAAACAAGCTTAAGTTTATGCTCGGCATTATCACATTTTTGAGGTCCTTTCTTCAAAATTCTAGCTAAAGAAGAATGCAGGCACGTGAGATTTAAACAAAATTTTATTATTTTATCATAAAAAAAGGCATACCTTTTATTTATTATTCTGAAAATATTCCGGTTTTAAAGTAATATTTGTACAAAGGCGGAAAGAAACTTATTCTGTGTTTTGAAATATATTTGCAAATAAGGACCTAATATTTCAAGAAAAATTCTTTATTTTAACTTACAGGTAAAAGAATTTATCTTTATGGCTGTTTGGGGAATTAAGTAAAAAGAATTGGATATTTCTGAGAGAATAAAGCTAATACATTCAAGGAATTGTGAATAAAATTGCTGGAATTGGAATTCTTTAAATCTTTTATTGAGTTCCCCCCTTCTTTTGAATTATTGTTGGATACAATTCTTTTTAATGCATTGTTGTAATAAAAAAGATAAAATGGAAGAGATTAAAATTTACTTTAAAAACAATGAGACTATTAACTCAACAATTTTATAAAAAAAGGCTAAAAAATGAATATTACGAATCTGTAATGATATTTCCATGCAAAGTTTGTATCACTATGAAGAATATAGTTTTACAGGTACTTTATCAGATGTTAAATATAGGTGATTTCTGAGCTTGGCGACTAATTTGGCAACCGCTTGGCGAGATAGATTAATATTCTAGAAAATGCATGTACTAAGGAGCTTATATATTCAATACTTCACATCTGTAGATTTTTCTTAGAAATCTAGCGAATTCTCAAGAGTGATATCCAAGTGAGCTCCATCTTACCATCTAAACTTTGTAGCGATTTTATATTATTAAGATGCAGTATGTTAACTGATCTCGGCAAGCTATTGTAGTGTACACCTTGATTGATTTATAGTATATGTGATAATGAGTGTTTTATTTTTACATGTTGTTGTTTTAGTTTGATATTTGAAGTCTTAAAATACGTAGTCAGCAAATTGGAGATTTGTCGCTTTTGAAGATTCGTTTTTAGAGTTATTAGAAAATAATGCAGAAAATTTTCACATTGAGAGATTTATCGGCGAATAGAATTACGTTCATTATTCATTTTCAATTCTCTCTATTCTCTCCTAATTATTGATTCTCAGAATTCTTACGAATAGTCTTAATTAATTTAAATCATTAGCCAGTTTAAACCAGTTTGAAACTATTACAAGTCTATCAGATTAATCTTTCGTTAATATTTAAAAAAAAACGTTTTATTTATTTACTTATTTTTATTTCAAATTTTGTTGAGTTTCAAGATTTGGTTTGCTAGCTAGAAAAATTTACAATGAATGTACCCTGAACACACCATAAATATTTTTCATACCATAAATATTTTCATGGTTCAACAAATATCAATATATTAAATAGACTAGAAATTTCAAAGTATAATCCTAGTATACGGTACACCTTTATACCGTATACTGAAAATATAATATAAATATATCATATTATATATATAATATATAAAATATAAATATATTACATCATAATTATATATAAAAAATAAAAATTACACACTCACGCACACACACACACACATTTAAAAGGGGTACCGTATACAATGATGTGCCAGAATTAATACAATCACAGATATTGTCAAAAAAGTCAAAATCAATAATTGTTTCCTTATTTTCTTGATCTATATACCTAAATTAAGTAATAATGTGAAGAATATTTTTAATTAAATCTGTTTTGAGTCTCCAAATGTTCAAAACAGATGCTTTATTGCCAAAATAAGTGATAAATATTTTACCATTTCACTTCATTTTAAATATTCAAATTATTGATCATTTCCACAGCAACTACTTATATGTATAATTTTAAAAGCGTCATGTGCTCAATGTCTTAAATATGCTATACTTATATCAAAATAAATCATCATTATCATACATATGTAATATTTAAAGAAACAAAGAAGCATTATTATGAAAAGGTTATCTAAGGTATTGATATTTTGAATTTGGTTTTGGTATTTAAAATTATTAGACATTTTACTCTGTCAATTTCATGAGTATTTCCTATATTGGATTACAAGTATCATATGTATAATGTTTCAAACTATATTTAAAATATATCCTGCATTAATAAATGCTGCTAGAGACACGTGGTAATCATATTAGGGTGAATCATCGCCGTATCTCTGCAAAACTAAACGAACCATAAACAATTCCACATGAAATTTAATAAATGGAAAGCAAAGGGAAGAGCAATACAGTTAGTAAATGCTATTAAATTAACAAAGTAATGTTATACTGCACATTCATGAAATATATCTTTAAAATACTAACGAAGTTCAATTTCACTATACATATGAATATATTATACTGAAATTACATCAAGGAAGTTTTCAGATTTAATTTTATAAATGTCGAAAAGCGTCGAGTACACTTATTCCCATTTAAAAGCTGAATGTATTATATAATCTAAATATTAAGCTGGCGTTATTTTGTTTCTATGTGAATTGCTTTAGGAAAATTCAGATTTGGGACGAAAAAAAAAAGATTTGTATTGGTTATAAGTTTTAGTTGCAAAGTAATGCCCCATGTGATCGTAATTTAGCACGTCCCATTCAGGATCTTTTTCCGAAGCTATAATTCAAAGGCTGAAATGGAATATTCCATCTCTCCAAAAATTCAACAGACTCCCTGTAATTGGCACATTACTTCTAAATGCAAAGTAACTGCAAATTCCAAAACACGCATTATCAGTTTGCTATGGTTTTTGGCGATGTAAGGCATTTTAAGGCTCTCGGCAATAAGCGCATTACTTTTAAATGCAAAGTAACTGCTCATTACAATACAAGCATTACAAGTTTGCTATGGTTTTTGGCCATGCAAGGTTCAACTTCATTAAGGTGCTAAACATGAGGGCAATGAGCAGCATATGCAATAGTAACCCAGTAATCTTTCTCATTTGCGACGTAATAGTAGCCTTTTAGGTGAGCCAAAACTGCAACATTTTACTGGTAACTCATACTGTCCATTTCTACATGCCCTGGTAAACTAATAGTTGTTGTTCATGAAACAACAGTATGTACTCTGTCCCCTCGTTTTTATACCCATAAAACCAACTCTATTGCAAATTAAAGTCTTTTCCTTTTTGCTTCTAGCGCCACTATTATTACTTGCTATATTATTATAATGTTTTATAATATTAACACAGTAGTTTTAAGTATCATAATACGAGGGGATATTAAAAATAATTATTTCCTGTATTTTCATTGATTTGTAATTATCATCCTGATAGAAATTTTATGGACTTTTTTGAGAGACCTTTTAAAACCTTATTTCAACATTCCCATTGCCTGTTAATAAATTTTCGAACTAATACGCATTCTTGTCACAGTAACATAATGCTTTGAATACTATCAGTTAACTTTCTATGATTTTTTATGCAATATGACCCGCCCGCCCCTTGAAGAATGGTATAGTATGAGGAATATACCCTGTTCAAACAATTAAAAGATATTGTGGTTGTGGGTTAATCTTGCACCTGGAGAATTGTTCGAATAATGAATATATTATCAACTGATGTAGTAGGCTATATGAGATGTAAAAAATGTTTATTTGGCAGTAAAAAATGTAATTTATTATGCAGTTGGTTACAAATGAAAAGAACAAAGACAACCTGTGCATATGAGAACAAATAACAAAATGTTTACTGAAAAAAAATTCGTTTGTAGTAGGGGGTATGGCTTCCCCAGACAGCCAGCAACATTTAACACATTTGAAGAGTTGAGTCAATGAGATTATTATTCAGGGGTGGTATATTCTGTAATATATTCCCCTCCTCCAGAAGAGCTTTTTTCAGTTCATGATGAGTTTTTGGAGGTGGAAGGCGTCAAGCAATTCAAGCTGCCTACAGTATTCCAAATATGCTCGATTGGGTTCATGTCCGGAGAAAACCCTGACCTCTCGTATGATTCCTTCCTCTAAAAAGAAATCATTCAAGTTAACCCAATGTGGCTTGCAATTGTCGTCCATTTACATAGAGTCATCTCCAATTGCTGCAACGTAAAGGACTACTATAGGTATCAGATCTCACCGCTATGCCATTGACCTGTCAGAGCTCCATTTCGAATGATGTAGAGTTCTGGACGACCGACAATGGAAAAGCCAGCTTAGACCATCATTCTCTCAGCGCCAGATCTTACATTTTCGTGCTCGAAAGAAGAAGAGAAATTTCTTGTATGAATAAAATTAATTCAGCAAATTGTAAATCATTATTTCGTTCTTAAAGTCTGATCTATCAATTACCTCTCTTCAGAGCAGATGTTCAGGTATATTTCAGATTCCATACTTGAACAATAGGTCATTGATGACATTTTTTAAATTCGATTTTTAATTAAAATTTAAAAGATGTTTTAAGGTTTTTCCTAAAAATTTTAAGCATATGAATGCACAGAATGGATTTTTTTATATTATTTGAATTGTAAAGAGATCGTTCTAATGATATCAATTTTTTTGCAAGTATTTTGGAAATTTTAAAAAGTTTTATTTTTGAAGAAAATTTACTAAAGTGAAGCATGCTATATGTTATGTTCGTTTTAGAGACTTTTAGAGCATTTAATTTTGATATACGATAATTATTATAGATTTTTATCACATTAAATGTACACCCAACGATATTTGAACCCCAAATACGTCCGATGTGATTTCGTTTGAGAGCAGAAAACAGAATTTAATTTTGTTATATAGTTATTATATTTTCATATGTAATAAAAAGTAATCATTAAAAATTCGATTAAGGGATTATGACGTATCTCCACTTTATGCAATTTTCCTGAATTAGAAAATTCCTTTCTATGCTTTTCAGTTTGTAAGTGACAAAGATAATTGAAAAACGCTTTGAGTATGACCGATGGGATTTGGTATATGATATTTACACCAGATTTATAGATTTATTTCAAAATTATAGTAAAGCCTATACATAAAAACTTATCCAATCTTTTTTTCGAATATAAGTTAATATCATAACAACAAAAACAAATATGAAGCCTAGATCTATGACATTAGGTACCCAGATCTGTATTGTTGCCATCTATGAATGTTTTATCCTCAGTGAACATCTGTCACTGTAGTTTCTGAGGCATCTAAACGCTATAGCTACAAAATAAGACTGAAATATATAGATTTTGGTATGTGATATTGTATAAAAATTTGAATTCATTTGGTTAGGAAAACTCATCTAAAACACAAATTAAGTTTTCATATACAATTACAAACTTGCAAAGTATAAATCGCCAGGAACTCACCAAGGATGATTAAATCAATTTAGTTTTTAAAATATACTAATTTTACGCCAAAGGTTAATATTTCTTAGCTGGTGCAATCCAATATCATACAAGGTAGCTTCCGCTTTACGTAAGGTCTCTATTTTTGCGAGTGATGACAGTTTTATTAGAGAGTATGCAAAACGGTCTGGGGGAGACAATTCTGGTATTTAAAATGTACTCGGTAGCGTCTTAATTAATGATTTCATGCAATCTATTTGAAAGCATAGTAAATAGCAACTTCAACTTCTTAAAATAGTTAGTAACTTCTTGGCTTCAGTAAACCTTATAAATTATTATGAGTTCGAGGAAGATCCCTACTAAACACTAACACATTAAGGAATATTCACGAATTTTCTCGTGTTTTACGTTCTATCAGTTGCAGACCGCTCACGAGTTTTCTCGTTTTCTCTCTTTCGTACAAGTTTGTCCCGAAACGTTTGGTCCCAGACGTATATCTTAAAATTTCTTTGCGATTTTTTGTGTGTTAAGCCCTTTTTAAAAAAAGGAGCTGCTTGTGTGACCGAAGATTCTTAAGGGCGTCTTTAAAGACCGTCATTACTTATTCTTTTGGTAAGTATTTAATTAACATCCATAAGAAATTTTGAAATTATTAAGAAAATATACCATAATTCAATACTTTTTAAGGAATTACAATTCTAATTATTATCTCAAAATAAATAGTTTCAAGAGTAACATTTTTTAAATATATCTGTGTGTATAGCTTGTGTACCACCGGCTACCTCGCCCCCATTGAGCATAGAAATATCGACAGGTATGTTTGTGTCCGATTGCTATCTTTAACTTGTCCATCCTTATATTGATCGATTTGTCAAGCTGACATTCTCTTCCAGGTATTTGGCTGCAAAGTGGTCAGTAACTACCCTCCCTCCTCATCTTCCAATTAAAAAAGGAGCCATCACTGAAAAAAAAATATCCGCGAAATTTTAAATATTTATCAAAAATCTGGCTTCGCAACAACAAAATCTAAACACATTCAAACAGTTGGTCAATTACACTTAAAATAATTTGGTAATCGCTTAACAATAATATTCAGGTGCTTTGAATAGTCGCCACAGTTCCAATGTATACAATTTTAGGGTATTTTAGTATGTGTAGTATCCCAGGTAGCACATCCACTTTCTCAATACTATACAATATTGTACGATATTGTAAAATTTAATATTAAGCAATATTATACAATATTGAGAATATTGTTTAATATCATACAACATTGTGCGATATTGTATAGAAAAATTTAATACTAAGCAATAGTACACAATATTGCTAATATTGATTAATATCATACAATAATGTGCAATATGTATGTGCAGTTGGAATTAAGGTAAAAAATGTATCATCATAACTATTATATTTATTATTTTATAAATGGACATAAAATTAAATTTCAGTAAGCGATATAAATATAGATGCATCAAGTATCATTGTAATATGAAGTTTCTAATTTGAAAATTATATTTTAATCGCATTTTTTTTTCTTCTTCTGTGCTCCCAGAAATTCCAAACTTTGAAACAGCAAACTAGCAATGCGATCAACAATCACCTTCAATTTATTTTAACTCAGGCATTTCATGAAGCGTAATGCGAGCGAAACGAACAATGCATTCACTTTAAAACAAGAAAAAAAAGAGCATATTTTTACCGATCCAGTGGCAGTCAAATTACCAGTAAACCGAGAAACAGCCTTTTATTTATAATTAGAAAAACACAGCGGTTTCAAATGGGGACATAATGAGTCCGACTTAGGAGAGAAAAATCTAATCACTAATGCTTAACACTGCGCTGTTTTTGACTATAATTAAACCTGAATTCAACCCCAAATGGATGAAAGTTATTTTATCGAACGGAAGACAGCCTGAATCCCCTCATTATTTTTGTTTCTTACCTCATTTTCCTTCAATTGCAGCATTTAAACAGCGAGCAATGGCTGATAATAAAACAGTCGCCGTTTCTCTCTCTCTCCCTCTCTCTTTCCTTTCTTCCCAACACTTTCAAAAATTAATGCAAGTAGTTATTTTATTGAGTTTTGTCTCTTATTTTTTTCATGCTCCGCTCTTTCCTTTTTCTTCTTTTATTTTAGACACGTGCTGTGTTGCTTTGTTTCGACTGTTCAGGGGCAATTCTTTTCCTTAATTAGTGAAAACATTTACAAAGAAATAATGTATGAATTTTATGCCGGTATAAATGTTTTCAGACCAACGAGCCGCCTTTTGTTTCTATTTTTTTTTCCTTTTGGAATTGGATAAATTATTTCTATTGTGAAAAGTGCTAGTGTAGCGTTGGACTCGAATAAGATTATGTGATTTTAATTAAAAGCGACTCGTCCTTCATTATAAGTTATAACAATCAAACAATAATTAATGTTTTACTGGACTTAACGTAGTGATCTGAATAACGGGAAAGCTATTAAGGGGACGCACTTCTTCGCATTCAAATAGATATGAATCAAGTGAAACGAAACTTTTTTTTGTTTGAGAAACTATGTTTGCTGTTATAAAATTTAGAATTGGTAATTCTTCAATTAATAGTTAATTATAGATTGCACAATTTTATAGTTCACTAAATGGAACTCAGCAAAATGTAACAGCACAGAGGTAGCACGTGTTTCCCATGATCTCCTAGTCCCGATGAGGGCAAGGTTGTTGTTCTTCTGTTCCCTATCTATGAGGCGTGTGGATGTGCATATAGAAAAAAGATTTTGTGCATGCGAATGTAATGAGTGTGTCTCTAAGTCATACTCTTGACCCTAATTGGCTCTACTTCTAGCAAGAGACTCTCATTAGGCTTAAATTCCCTGCTGTATCAGTGAGCTAGTCCATGACAGGTACCATTAATAACAACAATAGCACTACTAATCGTAAGAAACTATCATATCATTATTAAAAACATCAATTGTTTTTCCACTTACAGCTGAAGAAAATAAAATAAAAAAGTTAAGAGAAACGATTATGTTTCTTGAAAATTTTCTATAAATGCACCAGCATCAAAATTCGAATATTCCAAAATGATTAAGATAAGTATACCTTCTCTAGATAAGTTTTCATATAAGCGCCATTTTAGCCACATGGAATCAAACATGAAAATAAATCTATCCAAAGAAAGCCACCTCTAGTGTTTATTCACAACATTTCTCGCCTCTTTTGCATCGCATCTTTTTCCAATTTCAGAATGCATAAAAGAAATATCGTGCGCTATTTTTTTCCATTATTTTTTTCTGGAACGGCGCCTCTGCTCAGTCAAAACAAATTCCACGGTACAGGATAATATAGTCAGCCGTTTTCCGAATGAAATAACTCCTACCGCTATAAAATTTCACTTTGCGTTGAAGGAAATAGAAGCATCTATTTTAGATGGAAAAAGGAAGATTTTGTTTTAGAAATGGAGTAAGAATAAAAAAATCCAATTTTTTTTCCAAAAATTCCGTAGATTTCTGATTTAAAAAGTCGAATCTTTTCCAAAAATTCCGATTTAAAAAAAAATATAAATTTTGGATTAAAAAATTTTAAATTCCATCTTGTTTCCAACCCATTTTTCTGTGGTTCCTAGAAAACATTTATAATAAAAATATGTTTGAGTAAGGAAATAGTCATTGTCTTATTTCGAAAATACACTCCTACCCAGAACAAGTAGTTCACCTGGAATATTAGATTTATTTCTCCTAGATGTTTTAGATGTTTTATAATAAAAGTTTAATTCTCTCAACGTGTTATAATACATCGCTCATCGGCATAAAGAAAGTATGCACAACGCAATGAAACTAAAATCCTATTTTAAATACCTAATGCTGGAGTTTTGCCTAGGGGTAATACTTCTTTTAGGTGATATGGTTGTCCGGGGCTCTAGTCCTCGTTCCGACATGGTTGTTCTTTATCCTTTTATGTATCTGTGAGTTGTGTGAATGTTCCCACTCCAATTGTGAAAAGGGGTTTCGCAAGCGAGTGCGTGAGTGTTATATTCATATGAGTTAGAAATCAAACTTCTACTCTCGGGTCCTCAGAGACAATTCTCCTCAGAAGTTTCAACACACTGTTTATAAATCGGCAGCTGCTTTCTCTGCGGCAAGTATCATATGTAACAAAAGCAACAAATAATTAATGAAAGCAATCTGTGATATTACTTTTAATTTTGGTATACAAACGTATTTTGGAATAACATGCAGAATTTCGATAACTGAATTATTGTAAAAAAATAAATAATATATTAGAAGATTGGTCTCAGGTTAGTATGCCTTAAATATAACTTTGATACTTAAGGAAATTTTAAAATATAAATTTAATAAATTATTGTAAGTCAACTTTAAAAAAATGGGAATTATGCAAAATGAAACTAAAAATCCCGCTTTAATTGACTAACAAAAGCATTACTTTTTATATAATTTTAGAGTTTACAAAAACAGGCCATTTAATGGTTAACTGAAATAATAAAATGTTTTACTTTTTAAATTCGGAAGTGTATGCAGAAAACAGGAAATGGAAGTGCTATAAATAAAAAGCTGATATAACCGAAGATCGCTCTCTATTTTATGAAAACTTATGTATGAAAGCCAAAATTAGTTGACTAAATATTTTGAACATGTTCATAGATTCATTGAATTTGTGATATGAAAATTAATAAATAATTAAATTTAGCAATGTATGTAAATACAATTAATAAATTTGCATCCTAATGTGGTAACACATTTTTAAATTTAAAGTAGATTAGTATCAATAAATAAATAACTAATTAATTAAAGTATATAAATACTGTTAGTAAATTTTCAACCTAAAGAGTTTACATTTTGTTACTATTTTGTATCCTTAATATACAGATTCATATTATAAATAATCCACACATCTATGCCTTTATTTTCATAACACATTACGCCTTGGCATGCTTACATTTTCTTAAATTATTGTATTTGAAGGTTTTGGCTTCTATGACAATTGATAGAAAAAGTTCAAGAAGCCTTAATTTTCAATTGTCCTTTATAATGACAAAGGATACTAAATCTTTTCTTTTACATTCATCTATTCATATACAAAATTTCATATTTTCATCCACAAATTTTTCAGAGATATGCTTATTTTTAGAATTAGAGCTAGTAATCATAAATTTGAGATGAAAATATTTATATTACAGATGCAAACTTATTCAACACAAAAAAATTACATTTATAATATTTGTCAATCAATGAATCATTTAATTATCATGACTTTAAAGAGATTTGTTAGATACACATTAAGATTTTCATTTTCATTGGTTGATAATTGTAATTTTGATAAGAAGAGAGGAGGAGTTGAACTTTTAAGATAATTCAAAAAATTAGTAGTGTGCTGAGCACAAAAGAGCATTTCTACTTTTATTTCTATGTCTTACTAAGGAATAGTAAATTTCAGTAACAGTGATCATTTACTAACCCTAGATCATCCAGGATTTCCATTACCCTCAAACGTCCACCGGGGTTGTTTTGATACCGCAATATAAAGCATATAAAATAATCGTAATAATTAAATGAGTTCAGGATTACTCTGCAGTAGGATCTAATTTTAAGGCATTTTAATATTATTTCATGTAATTATCATATATAATGACCCTTTTTATCTTAAGAGACTGTAACAAAACAAATAACTTAATCTTGCAAATTCAATAAACAATAATACTGGCAAACATGTGTATAATAAGTAAAATTTTGATTTTTGTGAGAATACAAGTTTTTTAATCATTTTTAGTGATTTCTTATGCATAAGTCTTGTATATAACTCATTTGCAACGGACACAGTGGTATCCAATATAAAATAAAACGGAAAATAAAGAATCATAAATATTCTCTTAACTAGTTTAAATTCTTTAGTAAGTTACCTCAACATAATTTAAAAGCAAGATATAAACATGTTTATAAACACATTAAATAAAAGTATTTAAAACATTTAACACATTTGATAATGATATAATTTGGCAATGTACTTAGTAACATTGCAATTATTTTTATAACTACGTGATTTTCTTTAATTTTTGTCTTATTAAATAAAATCTAATTTTTTTTTTTTTTTTTGCATTTAAATTCAGCATAAGCATGACGGTAAAAAGTATTCACGATTAATCGACACATTACTTTTATAATTTTTTTTCTGCTGAAAAACTTCATTGAAATTAATTAACAATTAAAATGTTTGATTTATTGTTGGGATTTTACTTATCGTATAAATGATGTTGATGCATTAACATTTGTTTAGTAATTTTTCTAATGGAAATTTTTTATAGCAACATCTGAAAGAATTTGTTATAGAGGAAAAGAAAAATAGAAAACTTGCATTCTTCTTATTTGGGTTGCTAAGCATTCATGGAAATTTGAGAAAAAAAAGTTTTGTTGAAGAAAGAACAAGAAATAAAGAAAAGAAAGCTCAAGACCGTAATTAAGTTTGCACTTGATCTGGGGGAAAAACTAGAATTAAAAATTTGCTTCAAACGAAATATCAGAGAACACAGTTTCTGCGCGTTTTTCTTCTAGTCTTTAAAAAACTTTTGACAATTTTCGACTGTTTCAAATTGCACGTTTTTCTTACCTCTTTTTTTTCTATTATTGTTTTTTTTTTATTTTCTATTTTTTCTATTCTAATTTACTTTCTTAAAACTTCTTAAAGATTAATATTTAAACTTCTTTTTCTTAGATGTTAGTGTTATAGAAGGCGCTTAAATTTTTTATACTTTTGTAAAATAAGTTTGATTTCTTTGTTGGAAATTAGTTTTAATAATATACATTTATAAAGCATACTTAAAGATTGTTTTAAGTATCGGATTATTAATTATTAAATGTAATGAATTCTCAAACAAAAGCATTATTGAAAGCATTTTTCTCGTCGAAAACAGAATTACATATCTAAAGTTACATCTAAAAAAAGTCTGATGCTAATTTTAAAAA
>JAOUZG010006964.1:788932-814887 GCA_026289955.1 Argiope argentata | reverse complement strand
ATATATATATATATATATATATATATATATATATATATATATATAAGAAGAAAAGAATAATAAAATTACAAAAAGTTAGTAAATAGTTTTTACACAGAAAAGAATAATAAAATTAAAAACAATTGCAATATAAAAGCATATACACACTTACAATTTTTTCGTAATGTATTAATGTAGTAATCCTATAATTATTTTGCAATGATTTAATAATCAATAATAAAAAAACTCACAATATGTTTTTTTTTTAAAAAATTCAATCAAATAAAATATTAAAACAGTTTTCTTTTTCTGTTATATAACGTAAGCATGGAGATAAATAGAATATTATGATAATAAACATATTGGATTTTCATCCGTTTTGTTAGATAAAAATTGTATTGACAATGACTTAAAATTATTTTTTTAAATTTATCATTGATAGTTTAGTCATAAAGTAAATATTGCAGCATTAGTATTTATTTTATTGTTATTATTATACTAGTTGCTGAAAGAATTTGTTATAGAAGAGAAAATATGTAAATTTACATTATTTTGCTCGTGTTATTCTGCATTCATGGAAATGAGGAAGAAAAAATTCTTCATTGAAGTATGATCACGATTTAAAATGAATGTAAGAATGTAATTAAGTTTGCATTTGATCTAGGGGAGAAACGAGAATTAAAAATTTGAGTCAAATGAAATATCAGAAAACATAGTTCATACACTTTTTTCTTATCCTTCTTAAAAAAAAGATATTCTAGAGTTTCTAGAGTTTTCTTCCTTCTCCTTTTTATCTTTTTTCTTCTTTCTTTCTACTTTTCTTCATTCCTAATTTACTTTTGCAAAACTTCTTTTAGATTACTATTTAAATATTTTCCCCCTACAGTTTGAAAGCTTTAGAAAATGCTTATTTTTAAAATCGATATTTATCATATACTTAGCAGAACATCCTTATTGATTGATTTCAAGTTGGATTCTTGAGGTTATTTTAAATAAATTCTGACCATGTGGGAAAAAAAGAGCAGAAATTAATAGTATTTTTATGCATATCAGAACAAACAACTGAATATATTTTATTTAATTATATTCGACATGAATTGAATTTGAAAAAAGATAAAAAAATCATTAATCCATATAATAGTTTTTTGTGTAGAACAAATGTTTGAATATATTGAAAATTGAAGGTTAAATTTATTTTTGAACCATTGGGAAATATTAAAAAAAGGAAAAATTTTATTCTTTTTTCTTCCTTTATAAGAAGTATTTTTTATCCTTTACATAATCAAAAGTTTAATATTTAAATTGCCGCGTCCTGGAATAAGAATAGTGCATCTTCCCCATGATCTGGGCATTCCATGTTCGAGTCCCGGATCGGGTATGATTGTTCTTCCGCGTTCTATCTATAAGATGTGAGGATATGCCCCTCTGTAAAAAAGGGTTGTATATACGAATTAATGAGTAAGTAGATAAGTCATACTCTTGATCCTAGTTGGTGATTCTTCAAACAAATAGACGCTCCTTGCAGCTTAAAATCACTGGTGCATAGAAGTAGATTTGGGATTGTTTAATGGAAACATTGTTAAAACAATGTAAGATTTCATTGATAATTCGTTGAAATGTCCACAAAAACTGTTTTTTTAATTACATCTAGTTTAATATTACAATGCTAGGCATGTTGCATTTGTAATATTAAAAATTAAAATGGATAATTGATTTTTTAATCTATTACAATCCTGCTTTGTGAAAATAAATACAAAAATATATTTAAAAATGTGACTTTCTTCAAAAGATACATACACATCTGAATAATTTAGGTTTTACATATTATTTAACCCTTATATTAATTAAAAATATAATATAAACATCACATTTTTTGAAAAATCTCAACAAAATAGGATACGTTAAGAATTCATTGACCATTTAAAGTCACTGAAAACAAAACTTCATTTTTAATTTTATTCAGTATGAAGTTATACACAATAAATGGGCATATAAAAAAAGAATCTATACATATAATCTATTACTGTATTTTAATTTTTATACAAACAGTATAAAGAAATTCAGTGAAAATTAAAAAAAAAGGAAGAAAATGCTAATTCTTTGATTGAATTCTTCAGCAGTATGAAGCTTCGCAAAATAAATGGACATACAAAAACGAATCTATACACACAATCTATTATTGTATTTTAAATTTTTATAGAAACATTATAGCAAAATTCAGTAAAAATTAAAAAAAAGGGAAAAATGTTAATTCTTATATGATTTTTTCCCTTTTTAGCATACCATGCAACCTTTAAATAAAATAAAAAGTTTTGAAAAATGCATAACCATTCCCTTTGAGATATATTCTGCTATTTACTTCAACGCAAAGTGAAAGTTTACAGTGGTGGGAGTTATTTCAATCGAAAAACAGCCGACTATGCGATCCTGAACCATGGAATTTGTTTAGACGGTGCGGAGACGTTTTCCGCTGGAAAAAAATGGAAAAACAGCGCACCCCACTTCTTTAATACATTCTCGAATTGGAAAAAGATGCGATCCAAAAGGAAGAGAAAATATTCAGAATAAAAACTAGAGATGGCTTTCTTTGAATAGACTTTATTTTATCTTTGATATGACGTCACTTAGAGGATACTTGCATGAAAATTGATCAGAGGAAGATATTTTTATCTTTAATCATTAGGAATTTTCCAGGTTTTTCTTTCAAATGCATTTATGGAAACCTTTCAGGAAATGTATTCCTTTCTTTCAAACTCTTTTCCCACTCTTAAGCTGTAAGTTGGAAAACAGGAGAAAGAGTTCCCAGACAATAAAAATTGATTTTTGCCAGTAAAATAAAAATGGTTTTTACATGCAAGAAGGAAACTTACACTAGGTTCCATGGATTTAAAAATAATAATAAAATGTTAAATTGAACATAAGAATTATTTTTTCCTTCATTGAATACGTCATATGAATTAGAAAAAAAATGACATTTGAATTTTTCATTTGAACGTGAATGAGAAAAGAAAATTCTAGAAACAAAATTTTGAACAGCTATTTTCAGAAAGTAACGTTATGTAAGTAAAAAGAAATCTAAAGACATATTATGTTTAAAAGTGTTACATAAATTCACAGTCATTAAATAGATATAATAAAAAGATTATGAATTTTTTACCCTATTTTTATTTATCATAATTGGTGTTCTATTTGGAAACACCTGTTAGAAGAATATTAATATTTGTATGAATGCATGTATGTAGCTCTAAAAAGAAGAATAAAAAACTTTTGTGTAAAAAGAGTTAAATCTTATTACATAACCAGCAAGATTACTTCAATAATAAAGATTTATTATGAAATGTATATTCCATCATGCTTTTAAGTATCAAGTCGGTATGTTATTTATGTTTTGGACCGTGAACCAGATATAGAATGCTATTAGTTTGAAGCGTGACTCTACAAAGTTTTACCTTCTGTTTCTAAGTTTATCTTCCGTTCCTTTTCCATTTGTTATTTCCTTTTAAGTTGTTTCATCAACATTTTAATTATTTATTTTTTAAATTTAATTATCTGTTTAGAAAGTTGAAATGCAAATAAACCTCTCTCTTTTTATCAATTTTTCTGAAATCAAGAAATGAACTGATTGTTCTCAGTTGTACAAAGCATATGTAAATGTTTACAGCCCTTTAAGCGATAATTTTTAATAAAATTAATACATATTATTTAAATACCAGTGTATATATTCCTACTATTATTCTCTTCCAAATAATCTTGATTCTTTCCGGAGATTTTCGAAACATTAAATAAATGTTTTTATTAAAATTTTACTAATTTTAAATAACAAATTGTTGAGACACTAGCTGTATAATTGGTATCACTATTTGCTATGAGAACATTTGATATAGGATTAATATCCTGTTAATAATTGCAATCCTAATGGATGTTAATAATATCAATTTATGAAGTGTCTTTTATTGATATATTTAATAAATGGATGATGAAATATATAAGAGATATTCTTATATATACGTATGATAAACATTAGCAACTGCAAACATGAACAATATACCAATGCTAGAAAAAGAAATAATGTATAGTAAAATTAAAAATTACTTCACTGCTTACTTTCCTGGCAGATTTAATTAATTTAATAATTTTTAATTTAAAAATTTAATCGTAATTTAACAGAAAAATAATTTTCTCGAAATATTTACTTAAGGGAAACATACGAAATGATTTTTAAATAATAAATTTTAAATAAAATTCCTTTTCTGTTAATTTAAAAACATAATTTTAAGTTTATTTTAAGCTTGGAAATACTTTTTCAGGGTAAATTCTGATATATATATATTGTTCAAATCTATTACTAAGCCTTTTTAATTCCATTCATTTAAAATATCTTATGTGTGTATATATGTGAGGCATACAAACACGCACACACAAAAAATAATAATGGTTATATACTTAAAATTTAGTGAATGGCTCCAGAAGGATAGCAGATTTAAGATGTTCGAAAATAAAACTTTAATTAAAAAAAAGAAAATATTATCATATTCTTCTTTCGAATATTTGTAGAGGAATATTTGAAATTTAAGATAAAAATCATGGTCAATCTGAAAAAAAAATAATAAGGGTAGAGAGCAAAAAATTGAAATATTTGATGCTTGATAATAAAAGCGCTTAAACAACTGTAATTTATGTCCTCTCAATAACAGCATTTTTATGTTATAGTAGGATCAGTGCAACAGCACTTTTATATTATATATTAATCAGTTTTATATTATAATAGGATTTTGCAGAGGCGGTAATATCATGTAAGAACATGATTCTGTTTTCTTTAGGGCTTTTTGAATAATTAAAGTCCGAAATCATGTAGGCAATGAGCATAAATTTCAATATTCATTGACATCTCTTTATCACATATATTTTTACCTGTTTTTACAAGTATGTTTCTTTGAAAGCAGATGCGTTTTTAAAAGGTTTACCTGCATTTACCAGAATTGCTTTTTTCAAAATGGTTTAAACTACTTAATGACTTTAGATAAATAATGACTTAAAAATAATAATGTTTTAACATGATATCTTGAAATTTGTGCTAATAGATTTATTTTTATTATTATTTTTTTAATTTCTATCTGTACATAAGTTACATGTTCATAATGGTGGCCATTGACACATGGCATAACCATCAGATACAAGGGTACTTGCCAATTGCTTTAGGTTTGATTCTCCTATTAGCGAAATGTACAGACTGCAACAGATAAATATATAAAAGATTCACATTTAAACACTTAATGAAATTATGTTAAATTAATTCAGGATAATGACTTATTCGCTTTACAGTGGGAGGAGGGGCAGTAGCTTCTGAGGGTATGGACCTCTGAGCACCCGAGGGCAGAAGTCTGACTTCTAGCTCATATGACGATGTTACACACTTATCACATTCACTTGCACATACCCTTTTTATAAGGGGGCACAATCACACTCCTCGCAAATAGAACAACCCTGCTCTGACTGGTACTCCAACTCGGGGTGCCCAGTTCATGAGGATGACAAGCTATCTATGTGCCAGAACATCGGCTTTAAATTAAGCGGAAGTATTAACAGGGAATAAAGTGGTATTTAAAGGGAATTATTTTTCTCTTATTCCACTATATTCTGGGCTATATTTAAAAGAAGAAAATATAATAGAGGAGAATCTAATTAAAAGGGAATTATTTTTTGCAATTATAATAAAAGGAACTAATATAAAAACATTTTAAATAAAATGTTTTTTTTTTAATTTTTTTAAAAAAAGTATAATGTAATATATAATGCACTGGATATTTCTCTATTTTACTTAAAGGCTGATAATAAGATTCTATTCAGTTAAAGACAAGAATATATTAGAAGATAAATATTATTATATCCATTGTTATTGGTTGGTATTAATAAAACTAACTGCCTGCAAATTACTGTATAAAAATATATCTGAAAGTCATGAAAATTAAAAAAAAGAGGTTTAATGCATTTCCATGGTTTTATGATCTGGATCTTAAATTTCCATCCTAAATAAAGTTCAATTTTTAAATACTATTAAAAGTTTGCTTTGTTTTGAAACCTATTCAATTTAAATTTACTGATTTAGCATACCTTGATTTCAATAAAAAATAATTGTGATGTAATATTTGTAACAACAATAAAATAATTTAAGATAAAATAAATTACGTAGCAAAATATACTTCAAATAGTTTTTTTTTATTCCAATCAAAAATGAGAAAATTTGTTTTAAAAAAATTATTATTATTGAAACACACACACACACACACGTACACACGCACGTACGCGCGCGCACACACACACACACACACAAACAAACACACACACACAGCCTTTATTGCATTAATCGATTTAATGACTTCAAATATCAGAGTGTTTATTTAATTCTAAATAGACTTTGAGGAATAAACATATAATTGCTTAGATATTACTTTGCACAAGGATGTGTTTAAGAAAATTCTCGAATTTCAATATTTGTTATCCCCGCCTTCTTGGAAATCTATGTTTCAAATGAAAGAAAAAAATTATTACAACTGTGTATTGTTTATAATCTATTGGAGATAACTTTACAAAAGAACAAATGTTGGAAAAGTGCTATATATTTGGGAAAATTTTTATTTTCCCAAATATGTGTGCTGAAAATATGCCTTTCGCATAATTAACTATAACAAAAGCTGCTAAATATTATCGAATTTCTGAAAAATAGGGAAAATATACTAATTTTTATACTATACTATTTATATACAAAATATACTAATATTATTATTTATATGTATATTAATGTTTTAGTTACCAAATTTTAAAGGAAAGATGTAAGATTAAGTATACTTTCGTAAGATCAAAATTTAAATTCAATTCGATCAAACGTATTAAATCAATTATATTATTGAATTAATTGTATAAACTTCTCACGCATAGGTTTTGTCCAGTATTTGTCAATAAAAGAAAATTTTTTAATATTTACTTTAAAGATTTTAAACAGTTTTGAGAGTTTTTAGGTGAAATTTAAATACAAGACAAAGTAATTTCTTTTAATATTTCCTTTCTTTTTAGATTATTATTATTATTATCCAATAAGAATAAGAGAAAATTCAAAATGATAATCAGAAATATTCATTCATAACAATTTTACATAGCATCACTTATTGCCATAAAGTCAAAAATATCCAAAAATCAATTTTTCCGTAACATATCAAACAATTTCATTTAATACTTTGAAACCGTTAATAATGGAACACTTTTCATTGTTTACGACAGCTGAAAAGCGGAATGAAGAATTTGAGATTGATACTCTCTTTTCCTCTAAGAAACGTTAAGAGACTGAAATATATCCGCCGTGATAAATCACTATTTTCACCACTCTCGGACCACTCCAGATTCCGATAGTCCTTGAAAACGTCGATAAAAACTTGAAATACGCAATCCGGAAATGACCCTCCTCGATCCTTCCACGTGGACTTCAAAAGTACAATTTAAGTGCAATAACGACAGAATCGATCTCCCCACCCAATGAATGAAAGGTACTCAAACCCGGAAAGTTTGGCGAACAAAATTACAATCACAGTGATAGGTGGCGAGCGATATCTGGCGCCAATCCATCCTTTCTCGGCCATTTATCACACCAATTCGATGTATTGCTTGAGTTCCCATAGGAACGGTCCAAAACTCAATATACGACAGGGATTCAGGTATATATCGGGATGATTGAATCCATTTGTCATGATTCTCCTACATAAAATTATGTATCCGTCCTATATTACCGATAAGTAGGGCGTTCTGCAATTTGTCGATGTATAGGCTATCAGACAGCTTTTCTAGATTCTTTCTCTAAATTTTTTTTCTGGAATTTTTGATGTAATGACGTGTATCTGACACAGATTTAAAAGCCGTGTTAAACGCGAACTTGCAAGAAGTAGAGCAAAGATACTAAATTGAAAAATTCGACATAAATTTAAACCATTCTATGGCTTTAACCAGGTTATATTAGTGTCACATTAAAAGTGAAATTTATATTTTAATGGTGATTAAAAGAATATTTAGTAAGTCCTGTTATTCTCATACAAAATCAATAATTGTTATATAAATTGCATTTTATCTGACTTCATCTAATATTTAAGGAAAGAAATCAGTGTTTTAGAATAAAATAAATGAATTTTTTAAATTTTACTTTTTCAGTATTCTATAAACGAAAATAGAGATTTTCCAGCAATTTTAATAATTTTCAAAATTTATCTGAGAGGACTAATTAATATTAATCTAACACATAAGTATACAGCATTAGTCTCAACATTATTGGATCCAATAATCTGGGTTTAACTAAAAAAATTATTATATGAGGAAAATGATATATGTGTTCATTAGAGTATGAATTAGAAAATGCTTCATTAATTAAGATTGGAATTATTTTTTATGAATTTTTTTACATAATCTGTAACAATTTGAATACATTTTCATAATCTACAGTTGTTAGTACAGGAATGATCTGATAAAAATCTTTAACAGCATGCATATTTGTATGGATTTGTAATGTTTCTTAATATAGAAGTAAGTTTCAAGATAAAATAGACAATTTCGTATTTATCTCTAAAGAATGCCGAATGACATTTTGGAGTTTAAAGAACAGCCTAGCTAGAGGAAATATTTAGCAATTATTTTGTGACTTCGGATTATTTCACAAACAAAAAAATGGAAGCTCCAGAAATTACTGGAATTTCGACGATATATCGGTTAAAAGAAAAGTTAAAAACTTTTTCTAGAATTTACATTTTTTCTGATTTGGAAGCTGTAAAGGAATAAGAGTAAAACTTGAAAGACTATTAACCTTCTAAAAAGAGAAAGAGAAATTGAAATGAGTTAAAATAAATAATTTAAAGTGTTCTCTCTGGATGTATGTTGTTGTTAATGCGGTTGTTTTTAATCAACTTATTATATACTAAAATATATGTTATCATCTATGTTTTGCTTTAAGGATTCAGTATTTTAGTGTAGAATACAGTGCTTCTTTTCATTACTGGGTCATTGAATTGATGGGATAATTCATCGGTCATTTATCAATTGGTACTATTCACCAATGAACCTAACCATGGTATTTGAAAATTTTCTCAAAAATATTATCATTTAACAAACATCAGCTGTGAAGCCAAATATTGCAATGCCTTTTTTTCCTCTTCCTATATGATTGAAATTAAATTTTCATTTGCTTCTTAATTTACGAATAAAAAGTCTAATCTATTCAGGAGTGAAATAAAATGCCCTAAGTGAAGATTAGGTAAAGGTGTCTATTTGGAGTTGTCTTAAGAGATGTCTATTTGGTGCTAAATTATTACTATGGGAAAAGATAGTGCTTTCACATTATTTATCGAAATATGGGACTATGAATTATTTATTATTATTTGTTAGGATCTGAATTTTTATTATATGCTATCTAGAAATGGATTTTGTATTCTCAAACAATAATTAAAATATTTTTATTGAAATTGTACTTGTTTTAGCAGTTTATATTTTTCGTATTTATCCAAAATTCGGAATTCTTGAAAATGTGCAAATCTACTACACTTTTTTCTCTTTTTCAGGATAAGATTTTTTTAAAAAATTCGAATTAAAACCATTTTAAAGAATTCAGAGGGCAGTTTCAAGAGAAGTACTATAGAGAAAAAATTATCAGAAATAGATGTTGAAATGATTAAGATTTAAAATGGAAGACTAACTACAGGCAGTTTAAAATAGTAGAGAATATATTCTTCAAAAACAATACCTTTTGATTTATAATAGTCTCAACTAAGAAGAAAACGGTATAAAATAGACAAGACCAGATTCTCTTTAAAATTGAAAAAAAAAATAAAAGCAATTAAAGCATTTAAATTCTGTGTCAACTGTTGAGTTTTCACGGTAGAAGTGGTTCAATTCATGAGGCATTAAAATACGTAGCTCTTCTTGTGTAAACTGATTTTAAAATTATTTGAGATGCAATAATAATACTTTTGACAATTCTATTACTTCTATTATTTTTAACATTTCTATTATTTTTATTACTTTTGCCATTTCTATCAATTATTAACAGGAGTGATAATAAAAAAACGGCAAATTCTCAAATTAAAGTTTTGTCGCTTCTCTCTGCATAAAATTATAGATATCTAATATGGCCTCAAAAACTTTTCGTTGAATAATCGAACAATACTTACTAAATATGGATATTGAATTTAACATTTTTAAGAATTAATAAGATCAATATATATTTTGGATATCTTTTTACCAATCGATTTCATGCGAACAGGGGTAATTCTATATACAGTATATTCTGCGTTTCTGAGAAACCCAATCATATTCCTTAAGGCGAGCACTTACCATTAAAATTATTTTTTGTAATTTTCAATTTAGCAATTTCAAATTTTACAGACATTAAGAGTAATACAATAGGAGATGACCCACAAAATTTTTAAGCATTATATTAATTTATTTATGCGTCGGTGGGTAATATAATATAAAATTAGAGATAAATAACGTTAATGAAAAATGTTCCAAGCACTCCAAATTTGTTTGAAAACACTTCAATCTTTTATTATTACTTGATCTAACCCTTTTGAAACAAAAGTTGGGATACATTTTGAAGTTTGAGTGAGAAATATCCAAATTAACCAATGTAATAAAGCAAAATTATGTAAGCTTATTTTTTAAAAAAACAGTAGTTTTAAGTTATAATATATATTATTTTTGATATTTCTCACTCAAACTTCAAAATTAATTCCATCTTTTGTTTCAAAAGGATAATTGAAAGTAATAATAAAAGATTGGAGTGTTTTGGAACAAATTTGGAGCGATTGGAACATTTTTCATTAACGTTATTATCTCTAATATTATAATATATTACTCCCTCCCCAACTCATAAATAAAATAATATAATGCTTTAAAATTTTTTAGGTTATCTCATATTGTGTTACTCTTAATGACTGTAAAATTTCAAATTGCCAAGGTGAAAATTACAAAAAATCAATTTAAAGATCCCCGGTTGCCTGAAAGAATATGATCGTGTTTCGGAATTCATAAACGAAATAATTATTTTTAGCAAATAATGGGAATAATATAACCACTTATTCTTTCTATAAGATTTACATACACTTGTCAATAATCTACTCCTTCGAGATATTTTCGCTTATGAATTCGTTTTGAAATAAGACACAGAAAATGGCGATAGTTTAAAGTCACCTGCATTCGTCCTGGTGGACGGAAATTAGCCTTAATGGGTTTGAACGCGGCGTAGTGTTTGCTCTGCTCAGAGGATCCTATTCTTCCGGATATGCGATCCACTTCAAAGAGGGTATTAGGAAGGAATAGGAGGCGGATATGACTCGAAAACAGGTTTAATAATAGAGTTAATGACTTTCCTTTCTAATGAGACCTAAGTGGGTGTGAAATGTCTGAATTAGGTGAAAATTTTCAAATTATTCTGTAAGGGGGAATTGTTTGTGACTGAGGCAATATTCATGTGTTGATATTTAATGAAGGGTGCAATTCAAATAGAAAAAATTAGTATAATCTAGTTTTTAAAATAAATATAATTTTTCTCGTTTGGTAAATTAGAAAGGAGCATAAATTATACTTATGGCTAGAAAGACAATGAAATAATTGTATATAAATATAATTATATGAACTAAAAATGCTTTATTATATGAACGAACGTGTTTTCTCTTTTCTGATTTTAACCCTTCGCACTCCGATAGTGCCTCTAAGGCAATATTCAAGATGTAGCATAATTTACACGTTTTATTTATTCATTTTTCAAATTTAATTGTTAAAAACACCTAATTAAGAATTAAGAGATGAATATTAATTTGTCAAAGAAATTCGATTTAAAATAATTATATATTTATTTTTCATAGTAATAAACACATCTTTGTATTGGGTGAATAATTGTGTTGCGAATTATATTCGCCCATTATATTTCGGAGTGCGAAGGGTTAATATACTTTGGTATTTTAAATATATTTAAAAATTTACAATTCAATATGCATATGTATTATTCTAAAATTTTTAAGTGTAAATAAAATATTTTCCAAAATACATCTGTATTTTTTAATAGTTTATAATTAGCAGTAATTCCTTTTCAGGATAATGGTTTGTGATAGTTTAATTTTGCTTAATTAGTTGAAGAGTTTTTACTAATCATTCGGAAACTCTTTCCTGAAGTAATTTTTTTTGTCACCTTAAATGAAAAACACATTTTCATTAACAAATATTTGAATGTTCAAATAGTTTTGTCTTGTCCCGCATTTTTTAAGCAATAAATTTTAATGAGGAAAACATGAACTTGCATGAAACGAAATGAATGTTAAATCTTAATGGGACAAAGCGGTATTATTTTTTGGTGCTCTGTGGTATGATGCCGCTTTAAAATGCACTTTTTTAAATTTAGGAATAAAATTATTTTCTGTTTAGGAAATATGAATAAAAATCTTGCATTAACAATATGAAATTCAAAGTTCACGTTATATTTTTATTCCTGATAAGCTGTTTCCGAATTTCGCTGCATGATAAATTCTTCCAAACCATCAGAATGAGTAGAACTTTTACTTAAAACATTAGCATTTCTTACAAATTTAACATAGGATGAAACAAGTCTCCAGTGTAAAGTATCTGGCAGGTGCGTCATATTCCTCTGGCATAAAACATCATGAGAAAGGGCACTTACAAACCAATGACTTTTTATGTACTATACAGGTGCGCATTGTTCTCAAAAGGGCAATAATTTCAATTGTGGAGAAGCTCATACACAACAGTCATTGGATCACCATGCGTGAAGTTACTTGTGAATTATCAATATACAAAAGAGGTTTAACATTTCATAATTTGGTAAAACTTTGGTTATGACTATTTGTGCTGGTTATCAGATAATCTAAATTTACCCAATATTACTATATATTCAGGAAATACATTTGAAAACAAATTTCCTTTTTTTTTATTATTTTACTTTGGAATTGGATAATCTGTTCGAATTTTTAATATTACAAAGTTGTTTTTGTTATCTCTTATGACACTTGCCATCGGCAAACTCACTGAGGTAGTCGGCGATTGAATCCTGATCAGTGTCCTATGTCTGTTGCAGCACCAACTAGTGTCAAGAGTACGACTTTTGTTTCTCACTCGTCACATTCGCTTACATAGTACCTTTATTTCAAGGGGTGAGCATTCACACACCTTGCAGATAGTACACAGGAGAACACTCGTACCCGTAACGCCCAAATCATGGGGAGGACGTGCTACGCCTAAGTCAGGAGGCCGACAAAACAAAAGAATGACCCGAACCGTGACTCGAACCCGGGATGCCCAGAACACGGAAATATTAGAAAGTAAGTTTCGCCATTATTACAAAGTAGAAATAATAATCTGTATATCATTTTATTCTTAGTCAAATTTGAATAAATACAAATTAAATCATTGCTTTTGAGAAACATCGCTTTTGAAAAAAATATTTCATTTAACAGAGCTCTACTCAATTTCAAAACAAAACGTATCTCACGCAGAATACAATAGAAAGTTTTATGTATTTCCCTTAGCCTAAACATTCAATTTATGAACTAATATCTCCTTCAATCCTAAAACAAATACCTTTACAGAATCTAGTTGCATTGCAGCAACATTTCATATGAATGTCTGTTGCAAAAATAATATAAATAACCCATTATTTGCTAAATAATGCAACTTTAGTGCTCCTCTACCTTGCGATTAGAGAAAACTACTTGTCAGAAATTCGAACTGCTCGATGAGATGTTTAATGAAAACAGAAATCAAAATGCCATCTTCATTGTTTCTTCCTTGAACGTCGAAAGTTTTTGACAGAATGGATTTTTGATGCAACGTTTCTCAATCTTTAATACATGTAATCCCAGTGATACGTGAAATTGTTTCAGGTGATGTGCGAAAGAAGTGACGTCATAGTGGTAATTGAAAATAAATAATAAAAAAATGGGGCGTAGTAAAAAATAATACAAAGCTGCTATAATAACTGGTGTTTGTAATCCTAATTATAATGAATTATAAAACAAATTGCTAGAAAAGTAAATAGAATCTTAAATGGTTTTTATTAAAAATAACAAGATAATTTTAAGTTCTCTCATGGGCCTTAATAACTTAAGATATAAACTGAAGAACTTCTAGAAATTGATCTATAAAAATAAGATAAAATATATATCCAATAAAATAAATAATACCCAATAATAGATATATTTTAATTAATATTGCACAATATTGTAATATTGTACAACTTAAATTTACAGATCATTATTGTATATTTTTAAAGTAAAATTAAATTAGAACTATTATAAATATATCTGACCCAAGCCCCAGTGGTGACAAATTGGTGACCCAAAGATATGCTTATGTTCATTTTCAATTAAATCATTTTATTCATGGGTTCAGCAAAAATTCTTTTTAGGAATTAAATTTCTATGGTCATTAAACTGTGATACTTTAAAGACAAGGAACCTATTTTGTTTATTCTTCATATGAACCATTTTGATGAAATTGAGTTCCATGCCATCATTGCGTCATCACGCCCATAATTTGACAGGTAATCTACTTTCTGATTGCACGATGTCTTTCAAAGTCCTCTGACTTCACTATCTGATTTTTTATGGGAAGATACTATTCAGTATAGCTTAAATAATAAACATGAACTTTTTTTTTACTTTCTTGTGTAAAACAAAACAAACATCATTACAATTTTAAAAAAAGAGTGAAAGCAGTTTGAATATCAAGACAGCAATGAAATTCTTTGCATAAATTTTATAAGAATGTTTTTTTTTATATTTTTTAATTCAAAAGAAAAATTTACATGGCAATTACATTCATAACTATAAGAAGATAATTTTTAAAAGGTTAATCTGTGTAGGAATAATTTTAGTGCACTAATATTTACGGTAGTTATCTCGATAAAAAATACAAAAAGAAATCTGGCTTGATTTTTAATTAATGAAAATTTCAAAAATCTTGCAAGTTTTATTTTAGCAATTTGTTTATAACATATTTGTTAATTTTAGATTAAATACCATGCTTTCATAAGATGATGTATGAAATATTTGGAGTATTATATTTCTAATATAGTAAATACTTTTAAAATTATGTGGCAATCGAAGCGACATATACTATTATTATCATATCAGAGCATGATGTTATTTTGAGAATGAGGTAGACAAAAATTTATAGGTGAAACATTGAAATTTTATTATCTGCACGAGCTCATCAAAAAAATCAACTTTTAATAATGTATTGCCATAACAATTACAAGTTAATAACTACAGCAAATAAAACCTAGAAAAATGCCATTTTGAGAGCGTGATTATGTGAAATAAAATAAATAGGAAGTGTGATATTTTGTTTAAACAATTAATGCGAGACAAAGTTTTTTGGATTGTTGGCAATACTAAAGTGACTCATTCAATGAAAAAATTAAAATGAATAAAAAATATAATTTAACTTCCACAAGCATGTGGTGCTTGACCGTTCAAGAAATTATGTTCTGACATGATACATTGAAATATGCATAGCACATTGAATTTTAATCTTTCATTCAAATTTCTGAGCTTTATTTTAATGCATAGTCTAAATTGTAATAATTATAAAACCTTTTAAATATACTATTATATTTGAAATACAGTATTTTAATGACTTTATTTTTATGGAATTATTTTGTTTATACAGGATTTGAATAACTATTAAATCTTATAGTTCAGATTCGAGTTTCTTATGTTTTCGTTCATACATTTTGTAAGATTTAATTAATTCCTTTGATTAAATAGCTTCTAACTATTTTTCAAGGGATATTTTACTGCAAGTTAGTAATATATTTATTACATTAATAAATACAGTTCCCTTAAATAAAGTATTCTAAGAATACTTTCAATATATTAAGATTTTGCTTAGACAGGCACACTTTTGAACATTTCTCCTCTAAGTACCAGAGATTCAATAAACCATTTCATTACCTGCAATTGAATAGAAATATAATCGTCTAGACATGCATATGGGACTAATACCCGTCCTTTATGAAAATAGTTTTGAAGTTTGAAAGGAAATGGAGTTAAATGCTTGAGTGTGCTCTCTGCATGTAAATATTTCAATTAAGTCATAATATGACTTATATTATGATGACGCACTTTAGCATTACATTTAACCTTGTCTAAAATATTTATAGGAAGTATAATTCTAAATTTCTACACTGAAATACTATTAAAATAGACTGTATAATTAGCTGACCATGTAAATTATATGAATTGATATTTCGCGTTAATCTTTTTTTTTCTAATATTTTTCTAATATTTTTACGTCCTCTTGCTTTATTGATTTTTTGCATTTTAACTTATACCATCTCTATATATGCCTGAAATACTAAATTTTAACAATCTAAAGTTGACCTGCTTGGTTTTACATCTGCATTTGATCGATTAAAAGCTGAAACTAAGAAATATAGGTATTATACCCAGTTTCTTAATAGTCATTATTTCAAATTCATAATATTTGCTTAAAATTGTGAGCCTTCATATATTTTAGAATGATATGAACTTCATAATTATTATGCCACGACACCTTGAAAGAATATATAAGTTCATCAATCAATGCCATAAGAATTGTTATCGCAATTCATCGAAGCAAATAATTAACGGCAGTAACGTACCTTAATATTATCTCCGATTGAATTTAAAAACCACCAAACTAATTATTTTGAAGAAAAATTTGTATACTCCAAAGTCTATCTCCGTATTTTTCTAGAAAATCAAAGCAAATTCTGGTGCGTAAAATTACTAGTACCAGGAAATCACAGATTTTTAAATGGCAGATTTATAACAAATCTTATTAATATAATATTTAGGATTGCTGAGTTGAAGGGATTCAGAATAAGGTTAATTAAAATGAGGTTTTTTGACTATTTAACTGTATTTATATTTATTAACTTTAAACTATCACTGAATATATGAGTATACAAAACAGTAGTCAAAGGGACACAAAAGCACTCATAATTCTCAAAGATTAATTTATTAAAGGCTTATGTAATCAGGAACTGAGTGCTAAATATGATAAATTTAATAATTGAAAATAGGCAAAATACCTAAAATTCATTTACGAAATGAACTTTGTAATCTGTAGTAACATTTTATTTGCGCCACTTTTATCCAATGACTTGAACTACATAAAAAATAAATAGCTTTTCTCTTTATTACCATTTTCACGATTGTAAACCAGAAAATTTAACATTACAAAGAACGTTTATTTTTGCTGCCAACATACTTTGTCAATGTAATCTTCTAAAAAGAAAGACCACTTTATCACAAGTCGTGGATGCATGTATTCATTTTTTCTAAGGACATTTCGGTTTTTGAGTGTTCAAAATGATTGGAAAAATATATGCTATATCACTATCAACAATAAATATGAATGTGAGTATATGTGGGACAAATGTGGGCCATAAACCAAGCATGTCACATATATAATGGAAGCAATTATTTTAGTTATTTTAATTCTTTAAAAATAAGAGAAATTTCGAAGTTCTTTTTCAACAGCTTCCTAAAACATTTCAGTATAAAAATGTGTATTACATACATTTAAAATTTTTAAAAAATGAAATACTTTCATTGATGCTGATATTTTTATATATAATTTTTTTTATTTTCAATTAAATTCGTAAAAAAATATTGCAAGCTCATTTTAATCAATTTTATACTGCCGAAGTGCATCGGTTTCGGTTTAATTGCTGATATTAATAATATACTTTAAAGATTTTTCACTTGTTGACAGTCAAAAATAGAAATTCAATTGTTTTTACTATTTCGTATAGATTTAAATATAAGGAATTCTTTATAGAAAAAGCTATTTTTTTTCTTTTTATTTGAGGTTTAACATCAGAGCCAAGTAGGGATGCCAGTTTTCTAAAATATGTTGTTGTTCTAAGTTATGTGTTATTGTTCTGGTATTACTTTTTGATAAAATTAAAAGTATCAATATATAACAAATATATTAAGGTGAGGATACATATATATTAAGATTGTAAAAATATTGATATAAAATGAGCGACATCATTTAAGAATTCTAGAAACTATTATTCTTTCTGAATACAATGTTTACCAAAAGCAATTAGTTGTATTTAAAGACGTATTCTTAAAAAATATAAAAAGATGCATAAGACAGGTAAAAATTGAGGTTTCGATAGAACTCCTTGAATATTTATTTTATTTTATGAGATTTGTTGTTAATAGAACAAGATTGGATTTCTGAATGGGAAAGAAATTATAAATAGATTAACTATTTTAATAAATGCATAAAATTTCTGAGATCATAATTAGAAGCAATAAGCCTACCATTTTTAGCTAATTTATTTTAGTTGTAGCTAAGCATTTCAAAAATATGCTGATTTCAAGGCCATAGGCAGAACTAAAATGTTATGAAAGTAATATGAGTTAATAAATATTTTAATTAAATCTAATAATCCTTATCAAATTCTTTTGAATTTGACAACTTGAGTATATTATAGATCTAATGAGTTTTACTATTTATTTCATGAATGAAATGTTTTTATTCGGGATGCAATCTCTAGGACTAAATAAAATGAACTGAAGCTTTGGTCAATATTTTTCACAAATTAATTATTATCGCAAACTCAGCAATTTTCTTTATTATAATAAAACTACGTTCTTTGTTGTTGTTTTTTGCAACACATACAGCAAAGTGTATTTTTATTAACCGAAACAATATTTTTAAAATTATTTTATTATCAAGTACCTAGAGAACACTAAAGTATTATCTATGTAATGCAATTGACTTAAAAATAATTTTAATTAAAGTTAAAAGTCATTAGCAAAGAAATTAATTAATTAATTACAGTATCATTGTGTATAAATATGTGATAGAAAGTAATCTTGGGGCAAAATTAATTGAAACTTGGTTATCATAATAATAATTAATGAAAGGAAATAAAAAATAAGAAATATATTACATAAAGTTAATTTAGGTTATTTCAAAACTATTGAAAAATTGAATGCAATGTTACTTTATAAAAAAATAAACTATATGATATTTGAAAACATACTTAATTGATTTATTTAAATTTAAAAAAAACTCGAAATGTGTGGGTGATTGTATCAGTAAATGAGTTTGAAAGATTGATTTGTATGTTTAAGAGAAAATTATACTTGTAGATTTGTTTTCCCAATATATATAATTTCATATTTCAATTTACTACACTTGCTTGCTTTCTTATGCAATATTTCTCAACTTTGGAATCAAATATATATTCAGGGCAAAGATATGAACACCTGCGTGATTCCTATGAATACTTTCAGTTTGTTACAAAGGATGGAATTTAAATATTATTTTTGAAGCAGAATTTGCTACTGTCTAGACATTTCTGAATATATCGTCTATCTTAGAAATTCCAAAACTTTTCAAGAATGTTTATACCAGAAATACTATACAATTTATCAAATTCTTAGGCATATGATTAAGGGCATGAGGATAAAAACAAAATTATAATTAAAAGAAGAAATTCCTCAATTTTGAATTTTAATGAATGGAAAATTAGAGCCTAAGAATTCAAAAGTATTTGAGTAATTATAAAATTTAATACTCTTGGTTTCCTCATTGGCATGTTGCATTTAAATTGAAATTTCCTCAACCAATAAGTCATGAATTTTTTTTAAGTATATAGTACATTTTGTAATGTTACTATATTGCCAGAGTAGTAACATTACAAATTCTGACAATAGACATATAACACATGATATTTATATAAAAATTTCATTTAATTCCTTTTTGTAGAAATCGTTTTTTTTTTTTGGAAATCCACTCAATGGAAATCAAAAAGATGTCTTAAACCTTCCAAGGTTGCAAATACTTGTTTTTGAAAGTATTGTTAACGCTTTCATAAATAACTAAAAATAATTGGAAGAAGTGATGCTGTTATCTTTATAACCACTGCATTATATTAAAGTATATTTTTAAGAAATCATCAAAAGATTACTAAAAAAATATCTTAAAGACGTTGTTTCTCATGAAATAACTTCTTCATGGTATATAGAAATATAATGAAAATATTTTTAAAAGATGATTATTCTCCCTCAAGTATATTTTATTTGTACGTTGGAATACTTAAAGTTTCCAAATATATTTCGCTTTCAAATTTCCATACTTATTTTTGCTATTTTTATGTATTTATATTGACCATATAATGCACTGTAACTTAATTCTATAACGAGTAGTATTCTTCTTTTTGTATATTTTATTAATTTGTTTATTTTTTATAGTTTGTTCAAAATTTTAAAATATGATCTACATTTTAAAGTATTTTTGTAATTCAAACATATTTTCGTTATTTAAAGCTCCAAAATATTTAATTATCAATTAAAATCTTCTAAACAAATATATAAATTAAAAATAATATAAAACAAATATATAATATATATTTTATATATAAAACAAATATTAAATATATATTTTAAGCAATTACTAGATAAAACAATTACCTTATTTTAATGCTGGAATTCTTTATCACACCTATGATATTTTTAAGATGAAATCCGTATTTAAACATATGCACTTGCTTATATTTGAACTATCTTTCATATATTAAACATATATTTTAAACAATTATTAGATTTAAAAAATTACCCTATTTTATTGTTAGAGTTCCTTATTACAGCTATGATATTTTTAAGATAAAATTCGTATTTAAATATATGCACATAATTGTATATGAATTATCTTTCATATATGAAACATCTTTTTAAAACAAATATTAGATAAATTAGAGTATTTTATTGTTTGAATTCCTTACCACACCTATGATATTCTTTTTTCATTTATATAGTTAATACACTCTGCATGATATAAAAGAATTTAAAATAACTTCTAATTAAAAATAGTTAATGTTTTATAAATAGTAGTTGATTTCTTTTAATAAAAGTGTGAACGTTTTAACATGATGGGTTTTTTTCCAATCAGCTCTAATTATTGAAATTTTTGAGAGCAACATACTTGGATGATAAGTATAAAGCATTACTTTTTACTGATGGCAAAAGAAATTTAAATTCTTTTGGAAAACACAAATAAAAGGACTAATTAGTTTTCATTACATCCACATTTACGAAAAGCCATTAAATTTATAATTCTGATTATCCATTATCAACGATAATTATCACATAAATTCCAGGATTAGTACTTTCCATTCGTACGGTTCTAAATTACACTTAATCGAGTCTTTTAGTATTAATGCTGCTATTATTGAAATTTCGGTACACGCCTAAGTATCTCTTAAGCAGTACAAATTTCGCATTAAAACAATAAGGCAAGAGTATAACAAGTTCAAAGCAACCATTAGTGGTTTAACTATACCATGGATAAGGAATTTACTCTAGAATGAAATGGAGCAAACCCTATTTTATTCCTCTGTATTGTCTTGGGAGGCTAATTTGTCCTTCTAAGAAAAACGGAATATGCAAATTCTGAAACTTTAAATTAGATACGTACAATAAATATTTTAGTACTCCTATAATTCATTTTATTCTATTTACTTTTTTAAAATTTAATTTAATTTTCTTTATTGTTTTGATTCTCTTTGCATCAAACAGACGATCCAAATAAATTTCTTTTAATAAAAAACTTTAAATTAATGTTAAATGAAATTTTATTTCAAAATCCTTTTCTTAATGATGTAAAAAATGTTACTACTTTATGAAAAATAAATAAAGATTGGTTTCTATTTATCAAGCTTGGATTTATAATTGTGAATTAATATTTCTAGCGATATACATTATTTAATTTAAAATTTTCGATAATAAGATTCCAATAATAATAAGATACATAATAACTCTCTGTAATTTTGCATTTTGCTTTATTAATGCAAATATATATTTATTAATATTCTAGTAATTTTACAGTTACTATAAACTTTCAAACTGTAATGATAATATTAATAATGCAGATAATAAAAAAGGTTGAATATTTTTTCTTTGTGTGTGTGTAAAACATTTTGTTACTTAACAATACGGATATGTATTGAAATATTTTTACTATATTGGAATAAATAATTTAATCTTTTAAATATTTTTCCTGAAGCTAAATATATTTTGTCATTAACTTTGCATTTAACAAAAGCTATCTGTTGGTACTTTCTGAAATGAATTACAGTACTTTACCTCGAGTCTTAGTAATTTTTTTAAAGATATACTATAATTTTTAAAGATTTTTTTTAATGTAATTGTTGCTTATACAGACTGATTTTTGATATGTTGGCTATTAGTAATTGAAAATAATGTCTTGCTGTTAAACTATTGTTTAGTTATAAAGAAATATGTAAAACGAGCCTTTAACTTATAAATCACACTTTTGAACTTTGTAAGTCATAAAATGTAAATGTTACGCTACTTTTCAGGATTTTTCAAAAAAAATCAAGTTACTTATACAGAACTAAAGTAGATGGGATCGCTAATAGTATTTGATATTCTCTTTCTGCAAAGTTATTAGGAAACATGGAAAATTCCCTTTAAAATTATAAAACACAACTCAATAAATTATAAATCATACACATATTTTTATAAATTAAAAAATATATAATCATGTTTCTTATACATATTGAATTTAAATGTCTTACCCAATAATATCCCAAATATAATCATGTTGCTTATATAGATTGAATTTAAATGTATTTCTCAATAGTATTCCAAATATAATCATATTGCTTATATAGATTGAATTTAAATGTGTTGCCCAATAGTGTTCCGAATATAATCATATTGCTTTGACAGACTGAATTTAAATGTGTTGGCTAATAGTATTTTAAATAATTTCTTGTTGTTAAGTTATTCGGAAGCATGAAATACTCATATCGAAAATGAAATATCTTATATCATTCCTCCAAACTAGAAAAACTCCAGGGAAGCTAAGGCTGAGTGCAATATGTGTTGCATTCTGAAAACAAGGAAAATACTCAAAAATAGGTCTTTACTAATTTATAGTCCTCTGATAGAGTAGAAACAATAGAATATGTATTACTCTTTATGTCTTGCTAATATTCATTTATCTTTCTTCTGTAATGTGATAATATTTTCCCTGATATTTTTCATTTTAAGATTTTGCCATTTTACTATGTAAAATATTGATGCTTACAAATTTTTTATATTGATCAATTAACAATTCTTAAACTTTATATCTTTTTTATGAATATATAAAAAAATTACTTGCGCAGGTCAAATAGTACACACTTTAAAAAAATTCATAGTTCCTTTATTTTTCCTGATTAGTCAATTTGGAGCTATCAAAAGATGTAAATAAATGTGCATTTGCGTGTCTTCCATAGATATTATTAGTGAATAATAAACTAAATCGCACAATTACAAACGTAAGAATTTAAAAACTTTTGATTTATGATCAAAACATCTAATTTCAGATTTTATTACTCAAAACTATTGCTATTGCGACTAACGTTTAATAAAACAGATTCGTAAGGAACATATCATGAATGTTTGAAATTTGTTTGGAGCTTTCAAATATTATTTTCATTTATTCCAAATAGAGTTGTATTAATAAAAGAAATTATATTTCATTAAAAAGTTAAAGCTAACTAAAAAAATAAACCGAAGTGTAAAAAAATGTTACACCAATACTTAAACGCCTTAACTTGAAATATTATTTATGAACTAACTTTTATTTATTCATCCAATATGAAGTATGTAAAAATCACAATCAAGATTAGCAAAACCATCCTCTAAAATAATTCTAGGCGAAAATAAAGACTATTAGGGACATTAAACACATATGTGCAGTGAAATACATAATTAATATGATTACTTTATCTTCATTGTATAATATACATCACTAGAACCCTTTACTTTCATTCTCCTTTATTAATCAGACAATCCAGAGATGGCAGCGCCATCTGTCGGAGAGCTAGATTTGAATCAAGAGCTCAATTGAACAAACTAACGAATAAAATATTTTAAAATGTATGTGAAATATGTTTTGCTCTTTTAGTAAGAAAAAGAAAGTTCAAGTAATAATATATTTATCTAAAAGTTTAAACAAGACATTATTATAGAATTAATATATTCCTATTTGTAAATAAAATGTTTATTTGCTATTCAAAATTGCTATTGAAATTGTTTTTTCTTGCAAGTGTTTCCTGACAATTTTAACTTCAAAACTGTTATTTGCTTGAGGTACATTTCTGAATTTGCTTTGTCTTGTTTTCTAGAAATAAAAAGGGAATTAATAAATTTAAAATCCCTGAAAAAGAAAATATATAATTTTTACGTAAGAACTCTCTTTTGAAACGAAATTCTTAAAATATTATTTTCTAAAATTGTTTTAATTTCTTAGGACATTATTAACATTTTACATTCGTGATGCTTTTCCAGACAACTTTGAATTAGTGCTACAAAAATCCCTTCAAATAATAAAAAAAAACTGGCATATGATGAAATAATAAATATAAGTTTATACGAAAATTGTAAATGGTTTCGTTATAATATTCTTGTTTAGATTTCAATATCATGATGTCAAAAAAGGCTTAAAATATATAAGGTGTAATATTAAAAATTAAACCTGATTTCAAAGATAAATTAGCCCATAAACTTGCTCCAATCTTATTTTATATGTGTCTAAATGTATGAAGATAAAAAATATTTAAAAAAATAATCTTAATTATTTTAAAGTAAGATTTAATAAAAATTTTCAAAAATATTATATTATTGTTTTTTATAGTTGTATAAATTGGAATATTAAGATTAGTTTTAATCATAAATATAAATAATTGAATAAACTTGCTCCAATTGTTTTTGGTAATTAGTAATAACAAATATAAAACTATCTATTATAACTAGTATACGATTTGAGTAAAGGATATATACTATATAAATAAAATTAGTAAGAACTAAAAATTTTATTGCTCTGTTTAAAAAGATTTGCTGTATAAAATAAGACCACGTTTCCTCGAAAAAGTTTGACGCATTTAAGCAAAAGTTTTAAGAATATCCTTTTTAAATATATTCTATAAAACCATAAACGAAGCAATCCTGCATAATAAAATATGTAAATATTTGCAATTTAATCCGATATATAACATTCCTCGAATAAGAATTTTAACCGAAGCGTAAACACATTTTTCTCATATGATCATCACCAAAAAAAATAAGAAAAATCAAAACCACAATTTACTGCATACTACACCGCGTCCAAAAAAAGAATTCATACAGTCAATCTTCGTCCATGCGAGGATAGAGGCAAGTATGCTGTGCCAAAAATCTATCTAAAATTTTAAAGCTTCGGCAGAAAAACATAAACTTGCTTGGAAATCCCTCGTAACTATGAGAGGATTGCCTACGTGTTTAAGAAAGCTTTGAATTCATCGTCCGGACTTAAATTAAGGATAACGAATTTAGAAAGGAGATGTAAAATCATCTTTAAACGTTTACTGCTATTTTAATAATGCCGTAAAAGCTGAGTGTTCCAAGTCGTAAAATTTTACGAACTCTCTTCGAATGTCTGCAATGGATATGAGACTAAATCAATATTGTTGCTGAGTTTTAAAATACATTTGGTTGTAAAAGGACAAGTTCTCTTTTTTTTCTTGTGCAAAGCGAAAGTGGATTTTGTCTTAAATCACCAATGTTCTATTAAATATGTATGATACTTTTAAAACTAATTAATAATTAATATCTTAAACTAAAAAAAATAATTTGTTAGAAATAAAATTAAATAAATTTATAATAATTTTTATTAATTTTAAATCCACGTCAATTTAGAGGACAGCTTTAGATAAATGAATTTGTAACTGTTGTTACTAATTCCAAACTCAGATCAATTTAGAGGACAGCTTTAGATAAATGAATTTATAACTGTTGTTACTAATTCCAAACTCAGATCAATTTAGAGGATAGCTTTAGATAAATAAATTTGTAACTGTTGTTACTAATTCCAAACTC
>JAOUZG010006964.1:761860-773932 GCA_026289955.1 Argiope argentata | reverse complement strand
GATGATTTTTAAGACATTTACGTAGAAGATGCCACGGTTGAAAAAATATACAAATCTAAGATTTTTTCTTTCCATTTCTTCGCCAGAACTTCCAACCCAAAAAATACATTTAAATACTATTCATATTTTGAATTACTTCAAGCAATTCAAAGTAAGCTTAGAAGATGATCATATGTGGAAAACATATCAAAGTTTACATGATTAAAAAATAATGACCAGCATATTATATTCGATAGCAGAAAGAAAAATAACAGTAACAATAAAACTGTAAATTAAGAAAAACAATTTCATTTACTAATATAAATATTTGTCTTCCAAATTTTGCGAGACAGTCGTGAAATTTAATATACGAACCCTGAATAAACATTGGTATTCATGATAAATATTTTCTAAAATGCAAATAAATCTAATCTGTTCAAAATTATTTCCTTTATTTTATTCTTTATAATTATCGTTCCAAATTTTTTCTTAAAAATATCCATCATACATATTTTTAATTGCAATTTAGAATGTCTTTCCTTTTCATCATAAAAATAAATAAATGTATTTCCAGTTCTACTGAACTGATAAAAAAATTTCTACAAACCATATTTTATAATATATATTTATAATAATCTATTTGTCAGATTTTCATTGTGCAATATGAAGATTTTATGCGGAATATCCCTTTATACTCAATAATTTAACTAAAAAAATAAGCCGTTTTCAAAAAAAATGTAATTAGTATATCTATTTTTTTGTTTTATAACAAACTTCCAATCAAAAGCTTGTTATCCATGATTTCTAAAATGCATAGTTTCTGAAATTTATTTCAAGATTGTAGGGATTATAAAACATTTCTTTTTTTACTAAATTCATTGAAAACGTGACAAGTTAATATATGCTATTGGAAATCACTTTTTTAATCACTTTTAGGCACTAATACCGATATATTTGCTTTGGGAATTTCATTTTTTCATCTATGCATATAATTTTTGAAAATAAATTTTTCTTACAGTCATGCACATTTGGAGGATTCTGAAATCAAGTGAAAACTTTCTTTAATTTCAAAACTGAAATGTAATTTTTCTTGTTTATCAAAAGAATGAAATAATTTATGCGAATCAAACTGAAAATTATTTTAGATATTTGCAATCATAGCAATAAGTTATTTCATTTATTTATTTTAGGTCTCTTTTCCCAGGTGTAAACTGATATTTTTTCTTGTCATAAAATCTGATAAATTTACGAATTATCTAGAATTATCAAATTTTACGTCTTTTTTATCCTCTAACTGCATTTTCTATAGAATCTTTATAACCAAACAGCTTAATAGATTAGAATAAATCTTAATTTCTTGATTTACTAAAAATTCAAGACTATATTAATTCTTGGCATAGAAAAAGGTATATAAATTATCTATTTTCAATACTTATTCTAGCTCTAATCATGTCTTTACATTAAGACATTAATCTATAAAAATTTGTTTTATATAAATGTCTTTAATAATATTGTTTTAAAAAAATATTTAAATCATTTTCTAAGACATATATTTTTTTTATCGAAAATAGTTCTGTGAGTTTTCTTTTTCTCACGAATATATTTCATTATTTTACTTTACAGAACGTTAAACTATTATCCAATTTTGTACACTAAAGATCATGAGTGATAGTTGTAATTCAGTTTTATACAATTTCTGATGGAATATATTATGTTTTATTCATTTTATAATATAATTTATTTAATTTACACATAGTATTATAGGAATATGAAATATATCTGAAACCCATTGGAATTGTGTTCAGAAACATTTATAAGTCACACTATTAAACGAATATATATGTATTAATTACTGAATTTTTTTTAAATCATAATTCATGGATACAAATAATCATTTTCCAGGTGGAGCATATAATTCAGTTTGTCAATAAATGTAGTTACAATTTTTAACAATTAAATATATTCATCCAAATAGTAAATACTAAAGCTATTCAGTTAAGTAAGTATGTGAGATATTTCTACGAAATTTCTGATTAACTAACATTCTTTTCCTTAAATAAAATCTCTGGATGTCCGAAAATTATTTTCTTCATTTACCAAGATTCTCTGACAAATGAGTTAAGTTTGGAATAGTAAAAAAGAATTCTTCCTTTTGTAATGAAATTGTTTTCTAGACTTGATTTATTTTCTCCTTCCATTGCTGTCATTAGAATGAGTTTTCTTGTTTGATTTAATCAATTTGCTTCATGCTGTTACAAGGGAGATCAAATTAATATGTTTGATATTTTTTTCTTAATTATAGGACACTTTCATATAAATGTCAGGCAATGAAATGCAATTAAATAAATTTTTATACGTAATAACTTCTGGATGTTTTTAATAATTTTATTTGTATTTATGTTTGGTTTCTAAGCGTACCTATTTTTTTGTTAAGTATAATTGTTTTCTTATAACATGATATTATGTATGACGGAAATTGTGATTTGTTAATTATTAATTTTAGTAAATTAAAACATTATTTTTGTCGGATTTATTAGCCGAAACTAGCCATATTGGTATGTAAGTAACTCATATGGTAGGTAGATGCTCTACCATGAATAATCCCAACATGTGTGATATTTTCAGTTTTGTTTACAGTATTTATTTTATGATTTAATTTTTTTATTTCTTCCTTACATTTATTTTATAAATTTAAAATCGAAAAAATTATATTCACTAATTTATAAACAAAAATAAGGTATTTTTTTATTTTTCAGTAAAATATTAAAAATATGAATTTTGATAAATGGTGTTATACATCTATTTCATTCTACGGTTTATAATATAAAGTTAAAGAAAAATGAAAAATTATTTAGAATTAAATTAATTATTTGTAAAATTCCTACATTCAGAAGAATAATCAACTACAGCAGAGTATGAGATTAAGTTATTGCAAACTTATTAAAAACCTATAATATGGCTTTAAATAAAATAAATATTAAATATTTTAACATTTATCCTATTAAGACGTGTTTAATAAAATACAATGTGCAAATAATTACTTTCACAAACAATATTTTATAATTATAGGGTTTTTTAAAAAAATAATAAAATAAAAATATATAAGCAAAAGTTTCCGCCAATATCAAATAAACTTTATCATGAACTTTATTTTATATATTATAAACTTTACTTCTAGTGCAATCGCTTAGATAAGGTTAATTTTTAGGTTAATTAGATAGTATTAATATACTTTGCAAGAAAGTATGCCGTCAAGACAGGTAGAACATAACATTTCTTACTAAGTATTTTTCAAATTATTTTTCTAGGGTTGTAAAAAAATTAAACAATATATATTTGTTTTAAAAAAATTATTTGAGAAAAATTGCAAATTGTATATTTCATCAATACCTAATTGAAACAGCTTTTGTAAATTTAAACCAGTAACGTATTTTCTTTATTTGATAAATTAAAATACTATAAAAAGTTTATAAAGATTCATTAATAAAAGAATTTCTATTAAAAATAGATTAACACAAGTTCTATTGCTTACAAAGTAAAATCTTTTGCATAGGTACAATAATCTTTCTTACAAATAATTAGTGTTTCCAAAGAAATTCCTTTGCATAGGTAAAATAATCCTGATAAATATGCCATGTATTAATTGATAATTAATTAGCATTTACAAAACAATTATAATGGAAATGAAGGATATTATTGGATTATACTCTAATAATGCACCATTGTTCTAGAGAATAAAATAAAAAAAACTTCATGGTAATTCATAAATATTTTTTTGTTATTGGCGAAGAACATTTATAATTCAAGATTATTTTTTTGTAATAAATATCTGGTGCAGTTAGCTAAAAATCTAATTCATAGAATAGCATCATACAAAAGCAGAGATACATTTCTAATGCATAGCATCATATAAAAGCTTAGATTTTTTTTCATAATTTTGGCTAAAGAATCATCTAATTGCTTAAGAATTCGATATTATTTGAAGATATCATTACATGTGTTATATAAAAAATCATAATATAAACTCTTCTTTATAAACACGTTTTCTATGAAAGCTGTGCTAAGAAATATTAAAAATACTGAAAAAAATCTATTATCTATAATTTGGAGATTCGCCATTGTTCTTAAGCAAATTTTGCAAATTGTTACTAATTATTTTTTCTTCCTTTCTTTCTTCATTTACTCATAATTTTTGTAATTTTCCAGTCAGAATATTTTATGTTTTGTCTATAAAAATTGAGAGATATGAATCTTACTATCCATTTATCCAATAAATATGAGCAGCATAGGTAACATTAATAATATAACTGGCAACGGCTTCATCCAATAATTGTTTTTCTAATTTTTATATTTCACAAAACATCCAAATTTCACTTATCAAAGAAAACTGTTTAACGCTATTAATTCTGGCAATTATCCGGAAACAATAGAATTTTGTTACTCTGCGTCATATAATCAGCTCCCAAGGGAACTAATAATATTATGTAATAAATATAAACTTATTAAATATTTTTTGAAAAATTTTAATACCCCATATAAATTTGCCAAGCTTCCAATAAGAAATAAAAAACAAAAATTTATAATTTTTTAATTATTACTTTATTATTAGATGCAATAATACTGTTTACTTTATAACCTAAAAGTAAAAATACTTTATATTTGATGATGTATAAATAAAATTTTGAAATTATTTACACTAATCTATCAATTCAAAGAGACACAACACAGATTCTTTACATTTATCCCAGAATATTTAAAATTATTGTTGAATAGCTTAAAAAGGAGATTTAGAATTGATAATAAAATAATAAATAAATTTAATGCATTGTTTATAATTTTACATCCACATGATTCGGGGGGATTAAAAGCTCCATTTGCGTAAAATAACATAATTTTCAATTGCCTTCGTTTTTATTTTATAATAACATATCTCATTTTAAAAATAGCCTTTATGACTAAAATTCCTATGGTTGAAAAATATTATGTAATTATAGTGTTATAATTTGAATGAAATGTAAAAAATTTCTATTAAAATGTTCCTTGAATACTTTTAAATAAGATGCGAAGTTAATAATTTTTCAGATAAAAAATATTTGTAAATATTTTTTTTTTCAAAAGACATTTTAATTTAATTTCTTAATTTTTTTAACCATGAATAAATTTTGCTATTCATTTTTTTATGTTCTCGAAGTTAAAATTTTTCTTTAAAAACTTCTTGTTTCTAATTATGCTAAAATTTCGACAAGTCATGTTTACTTGCCTTAAAAGTGTTTACAATTAACACCTCTACTTGGAAATATGCTGCAAAAAATTATTATAATTATTTTTTTCAAAAATGCTAAATATTTAAAGATTTGTCGAGAATAATTTATTTTTAATTTGGAAATTATTTCCCAATGAATTATAATGGAAACTTTAACTCCTTTCATCTAACGAAAGAATCGTTCTCAGGTAAACATTTCTTTTGATTTTAAAAAGTTATTTTAATTAGATAGAAAGTTATTATAATATTTCCTTTTTCTAAAGAAATTTTTCTTATTTTGGTTTACAAATATTTAATTTAATCAACGCAGCATATTCAAAGTATGTGCGAATTTTTTTAAAAAAACCTATTTTTTTAAAAATGTCTATTAAATTTTGCACAGTAATAATACATTTTAAAAAAACATGTTTATCCATCTGTAAAAATATTTTTAATGATAAATTTACTGCATTTTAAAATATACTGTATTAAATTTCATAGTATGTTTTAATTGTTAAGCAGTAAAATTTAAAAAAATCGTTATTATTATTATTTTTTTTTTGATTAACAAAAGCATATATGAGAAATATATTTCTTAAGAAAATCGATATAAAGTCTTTTTCTATGAAAAAGGAATTAAAGTCTAACAGGTAAATCTTATAATAACTTAATGCAGAACATTATATATGACAGGTTATTTTAATTTAATTGAACTACTTTGTTATCAATGCAGTATTTATCAAAATTGTGCCAAGGCTTTGAGTTCTAACTCAATTGAGAAAAAAATACCCATCAAAAATAATACGACAAAATTTTCTTCTTTTTTTTCACGAATGAAATCAATATTTCTGCGCAAAAGTAACATAAAAGACAGAAATAGTTTTCGATGCAACAACAGCCTGCGAAAATCTATTGCATTTCTTACTCGCGTTGTCCATTGGGAATGTTAATTGGCTCATGAATCCAAGGATCAGTAATTTCAATTTCGAAAGCTTTAAATTACATTAAATCGAGCCATTGAGTATTAATGGGGCCACTAATGAAACTTTGATACAGCACTTGAGTACCTCTTAAGCATTGCGGGTTTCCTATTAAAGCAGTAACACAGCAGCACAAAGCAGTTCAAAGCAACCATTATTGGTTCAAAATCAACACGGAAGTGGAAATTCACCCTGGAGGGAAATAGAAATAGTTCAGATTTGATCCTTAGCCATGTCTTGAGAGGTCAATTTGCCCTTCCAATTGAAACAGAATATGCAAATCCTTAGGTTTGAAACTGAATATTTACATTAAGTACCTCAGGGCTCCAACAGGCTATTTCAATCAATTAAATACAGATATAATACAGATGAAGTGAAAATTTTCTTTCACTAGATCTTGACTTCGAATTATTAACTACCTCCATATTGATTAAAAACATAATAGCAAGTTTTTAAAAATATTTTTAAAATTCTTGAATCTAAATCTATTAATGGTTTTGTTACACTATATAATTGTCATTTCATACACATGAGTTTACTGTTTCACACAATTATTTTCTTTGGAATGTATTTTTAAACGAACACATTCAATCTTCCGTTTGCATTCTGACTTCAATACGAATATAAAATTTTATTTTCGTATTGAAGTAACTTTTAAAGTCACAATCATATTAATAACTTGATATGGACAATATCCAATACATTTGATATGTTTTCTGTTACCGTCAATGTGCATATTGGTATTTTACATTATTGGAAGTCTATATTGATAATTACACCATCCATCATTAACTTTTGATCACGTATTGATTTAAATTCATTGAAGAAAACGTATAAAACAAGTTGATTTTTAAATTAACTACCAAATTTAAGTGGAAGTCTTTTGTGTTGTTTATCTTGGCTATCCTATAGTAGTTTCGAATTTTTTCAATAAAAGTGTATGTGAACTTTCCATGTCCTCTTTCTTAAACATAATTATAAAAGTTAAAAAGGTAGAAAAAGAAAGATTACGAAATAAGTAACACATAAATAACAATAATAAATAAAACAATTAAAACTTATATTCATTTATATGAATAAAAACACTTTTACCAACAGCTATTTCTGATGAATTTAAATGCAGTTTTGGTTTCTTTTTATACAGGATAATATACATAATCTTAAAATACAGGATTTTTTCCCGGATGTTGTGGAAATTAAATATTTTTTTAGGAAACATAAAAGTATGAATTTTTAAATAATACTATAAAAAAATCAATAATATGTGCTTATATGGTATGTGAGTTATTTTTTAAGACGTTTGTAGTTGTTAATTATAGTAGAAATAGTTTCAATTCTTCAGTCATTAATCAATATAATAAAAGGACTAAATCTATTATTATGACAAAACGTGTTGATACTTTGCGTAAAATACTTGAGGAATTCAAGGTATGCAATAATATTTGTCTAAAATTAAAATTCCAAAGGAAATCATTGACAAAAGAAGTAAATATTTAGTGGTGTAAAGGACTATTTATAAAGTAAAGATGAGATAACATTCTTATTGATGATAAGCTATCGAATATCTGTCATTATTTTTTCTAAGGCTAATAATTGCTTATCTCTGGCCTGACGTGAAACAATATGTTTCCCTGATATTCACTGTCAAGATGGTTTTCTGAACCTTGACATAAAGAAGTATCCATGTTCTTATACATTCTTCTTACTTTCAAATGAAGTGCAGCATTGCCATTCTTATGAGTTCGTTCTAAAATAGTTTAATGGTCCATATGTCTCCTTTTTTAAGATTTTGTTTATTCTCATTATTTATATCAAATAAATCCTTTTCATTCTCTAAATCATAAAATAAGTCTATAACTATCTAAGACTACATAAGACTATAATAAGATATGATAAGACTGTTTGACTATATAAGATAACATTAAGAATTAATCTTCAAGCATGTTGGAAATGTAAAGTGATAGTAAAAGAAGCAATCAACTTTACCATCGATATCCAAATGAATTTTTCAATCAAGACTATATAAAATGGATTGATATATTTGTCATAAATTCATAGAATATAAGATTTTAAATGATCGAAATTATTATATTTGTGTGATCAAACTATTTAAATGGTGATCATTAAAGAATGGCTATTTTTAGATCTGAGGATAAATGATGATTAATTACTTTTAATATAGTAACAAATATAAGTATTTTGTTGCTAATACAATTTAAATAAAATCACTTATTCAATAATCAATATATTATTGGAGATACGGAATTTAAGGCTGTACGATGCAAAGTTAATATTTTCATTTCTAATATTGCTTATTTTTTTATACATTTTATGTTTTTTCTTTGATACATTGATTTTCTTAAATTATTTTATCATATGTCTTTCTCAAATATAGTTTCAAATAAGACGGGTATGTGCAGAAACTTTTTTTAAAGTAGAAGGATTCAGGTTATAGACCTTAAAAAATGAAAGATCGAAAAATAAACTAATGATTCAAAATATTTGATTATTAATTGTAAATAAAAAAATCAAAATAAATTGTATTTTTAATTGTAAAACTTAAATATTTAACAAAAATATAGATATTTAATCATATTAAATTTCAAAGTAAGTTTATAAAGAGCCTATATCAAAGAATTCAGAATATTCTAAGTTAAAAGAGTTATTTTACCATGCACCTAAAAACTTACTAAAATGAAAATGTTTTCTTATAAGGAAGCAAAAAGAAAGAAATACATTTTTAGTATAGATTTTACCAAAAAAATATATTAAAGCCACATCGGCTTGGAAAAATATTTTCTCTTTGGATTATAGTAAGATTATTTGGAGAAATATGTATATTTTCTTCTATTCTTTACATGGTATTTTGAAAATGAATGTTACATAAGTTTGGACATTCTTGTAATAATTAAATAATATTTATTAACTGTTAAAAACATCTAATGAGTTTTAACAGCTGTCAAGGAAGCTAATGAGCTTTAACATGCTTTAAAGTCTACTCTTTCATAATAAGATAAAGCTTCACCAAGATTTTTATAAGTCAAAACAAAAATTTATAGGATATTTTATTTTAGAGATTCAAGCAACTTTTGTAATTAGTTATCTGTAACGAATTGAAGTGAAGCAAAATACAAGAGATAATCAAAAACAAAATATAATAAAATATTCAAGTAATAGTTTCTATTATTTCATGAAATCTATTCTCAAAAATTATTTTCTGCACAAATTTGCTAACCAATTATTTATCTTAAATAATATACCGGAATTAATTTCTTATTTAAAACAGTAGTGATTATCTAATTCTACTACCTTCCGTTTTTGATTCAAGAGTTGTGTTACCTTCTTAACTTCAAGATATATTTCCCATGAAACTTTAGAGTTTATATTTTTAGAATGTAATCTTCATTATTAGATTATATTCTGAGTATTGTATTATTTATGTTCGTATTTGTTTTGTCTACTGAAGTGTTAACTTCGATAATAATTAAATAACTTTACCTGAAATTCATCTTTTGTTTTCATCTACTTCATAACGAAGTTATGAAGAGTTTGGTCTCTCTACAAAACTCTATTAAGATAATGAGCACTATTAAATATTGCTAAATGATTGTACAGTAAATAAAAAAGCTAATTTAACTATTTTTGATCTAGATACATCACTTATAGGAAGATATATAAATGCATATAAAATATATAAATATAGAGTGAAAAATATATGAATTAGTTATGGGTGCCCATAATTAAACGACCTTACTTTAAAGTTGTCTACAGGCGAAACTATTATTCAGAAAATTATGAAATTTTGTGTAAGACATAATGAAGGAATGCAAATTTATTTGAAGGAATAAGAAATTATTCAAACTTTCGTCACCAAGAGCAATTTTTCAAATGAATTACAGATTTAGCCTAATTTTGACAAATTTAATTACAACAAAGCATGCTAAACAGGACGGTCATTTTTTTTCTCTACCATCTGGAATCGTAAGATAGAGCGTCCTATAGATGACAAAAGTGAGTTCTGGAAACTAGTAAAAACATGCTGAAGATGCTGCTTTTTAAAATAGGTAAAGTTTTGTATTATCGAGACTTACCAGATGTTTTAAATGTCCCCAAAGTCATATGGAATTAGAGCTGGAGATCGGGGAGACCACAGATCCCTAAAGTGACGGTTAAAGACGCGTTCTTCTGTAAAACGATTATGGAGAATATCCTTTGCACAATGTGCAAATGAACTCCCTCTTTGAACAAAAATTGTGCTCGAAAGAAGTTGACATGCTTGCTGAGATCAACTGTGGGACATGCTATCTTGGGATTCTTAAATGGTGGGGGAAAAGAATGGCCGTCATATTGAGTATGTTTTGCTATAATTAAATTTATCAAAAATATGCTAAACGTGTAATTCATTCGAAAAACTGTTCTTGGTGGTGAAATTTGGAACTATTTTTAATCCTTTAAACAAATTTCCATTCCTCTACTATGTCCTATACAAAATTTCATAAATTTCCGAAAAATAGTTTCGCCTGTAAACAACTTTAAAGTACGGGCATTTAATTATGAACACCCTGTATATGGAAAGAAGGAGTGAAAGTTTATACTTGGCTATGATTGTATGCATTTGGTGGATTTGCTGAACATCACCCTTTTTCAAAAGAAATGAATTATTCTATAAAATGGTAAAGAAAAGGGATAGCATTTATTAATTACTAGATTGTATCAATCAAATGCTTTAAAATAGTTTAATCCTATGACTACTATGCTCTTCGTTTGATATATAGACTACTTAAAAAGTTTTAAGGAATTCTTTAAAAAGGAATTCTTTAAAACAATAACGTTTAAAATAACAATTTATCACACTTCCGGTCCAAGTAGCAAGAATATAATTTTAAACTCGGACACATTTTATGCGAGCAATTAGTATCATGACATTCAAAAAATTTAGAGGTCTCATTGGAAGGTAATAAATTCATCAAACCTAGACATTGTAGGAGCTAATACTAGCCGAAATGTTCCAAATCCGTATTGGGATTTAAATTAAAAGTAACGCAGTGAGAAAGGCTACGAAAAACCATCTTTGAATGTTTATGGCTTTTTTAATAACATCGTAAAAATAGGTTTTTCCTAAGTCGTAAAACTTTACTGACCCCTATCAAATGTTTGTAAAGACTAGAGTAGTTCAACCAATATTCTAACAGCAGTTTACTATAAATTTGATTGCAAACGAATGCATTTCTTGCGGGAAATGTTGTAGTTAAGTTATTCCTTATTTAGGTGTTTAAGGATTTGTTGAAATATGTATGAAATTTTGAATTTAAGGGCAAACAAATACCAGTTATGACTAAAAAAAATGAATTGGTATATGTTTTATGAGTTCAGTTAATTTTTTTTTCTTTTTAAAAATGATGGATGTTTTATTCGAAATGTAAGATGATTTCAAGAACATGATCACGTTCGAGATGAATTATTTTGAATTATTTGTATTAGTTTAAAAACTAATACATTTTTTTTGAATATTTGAATAAAAAAGATTGACAAAAATCTGTGAAAGAAAATGTATTAGTTAATTGGCAGATTTTGTTTTAAAAATAGGAATATTGAGCATCTTTTTTTACTAAAAAGAGGTTTAAAAAATCTTCTACAAGATTTATCAAACGATTCGCTTAAATAGCTGCATATAGCTAAATGAATATATTATCTAGTTCTTAAACTAAAACATAAGTTGTGATAGTATATTATATTGGCCCTTGACAAATAAGTAACACGATTTTTTTACAGTGTGAAGTTTTAAAATAAAAATTAAAATGAAATCTGCTATGCATATTTCAATATATCATGTCAGAACATCATTTCTTGAACGGCCAAGCACCACGTGCT
>JAOUZG010006964.1:693020-708730 GCA_026289955.1 Argiope argentata | reverse complement strand
CACTAAAGAAAGCAAGAAAATAACCACTTTACGTAGATTACCTTATTCCAGATGAGAGCTCACTGATTACATAGTTGCTGATATCGCTGTTTCACCAATGTTACGCTTTGCTGTTACGATGCTAAACATTGGTGATATAACATTCTCTTTATGGAGGCTTTTATCTTTAATTTTTTGGATACAACACTGCGATTTTTATTCTTTCACCACATTGTTTATCAGCCAAGGTTAAAAAAACATTTAAATTGAACTATTTGTTGAAATGAAATGCATTATTGAAATACATTGTTTGTTGAAATTACAACATTTTGTTGAAATGAAATACATTGTTTGTTGAAATGAAATACATAGTTGAAATACATTGTTTGTTGAAATGAAATACATAGTTGAAATACATTGTTTGTTGAAATGAGAACATTTTGTTGAAATGATATATATTGTTGAAATGCATTTTTTGTTGAAATGAGATAAAAGAAAATCAAAGATCATTTTGCAATTCAATATAAAAACACATGCTTTATTTTTTTTAGTTTAAAAATTAACTTAAAACAATGGAGAAACAATGAATGCTCTAGTGTGGAAATTCATCTATATAAAATAAAATAAATTTTAAATAATTCTGTATAACTAAATAAATAAGTAATTTTTAATCTTTCCAGAGATTATTTTCTCAACCAAAGAAAAAAAAGTTCAAGATCATAAAATTTTAAATTTTGTTAATATAAAATTTAAATTATATATAAACAAAGGAAAAATCTAGTTCTTTTTTTTTTCCAAAACATACATTTTTTAAATATTCTTGTTAAAATTGCTTTTATATTCTTTATTATAGCCTTATTTTATATTTAACTAGTTTATTCATTAATTATTTAATAAGTTTCTGATTGATTTATAAAGCGAATATTCAGCAATTCCTTACTTGAGTTTTGGAGGAAGATGCATGAAACTATATTATATAAAATGTTTCAGTGTCTAGAAATTTCTCTCTTCTAATTACATGAGAGAAGGACTGAGCTGGTGTAATTTTTGATCTAGAGATAATGAATGTTACAAATACCCATAGTAAAGCATTAATATTCCTTTTAAAAAAACGTTTTTTTTTAAATTTTTTTAATTAGATTTATAAAAAATAAAAATTAAACAAAACTTCAGCGTTTTTTTTTTCGATAAAGTTCCAACTTATTATTGAGCAAAACCCGTTTTCAAGCCAGTTTCAAACTTAAGAATCTATCTTGAGAGTAATTTCCAGTTTTAATTTCGGTACATATTTGGTTTTTTTTTAAAATTTCGACAGTTTTACATGAATTTTTGACTTACATTTAAGCAATTCTTAGTTGTGATTAAATTCAAACTGCTTTCATTGTTTCATCAAATTTTTAATCTAAGAAAGAAATATTATTTAATATATGAGTTAGGTTATGGAAGAAATATTTTGCTGATTAGTGCAGCAGAATATATAAGGAATAAGAGGTCATAAATAGATGCTTTGTATAGTTTTGTCACATCAGGACGCATAACTTGAGTGGAAGTATTCATATGTATATTCAAAAAAACATTTAAAATAATGTGGCTTTTACACCTAATTTAACATTTAAAAGTATTTTGTAGAGATAATCATTAATATTCAATTGAAATTAATGATATCGATACACCCGATTGGTCATCAAATTCGTCCAGTACTAAAATGAGTATGAGGAGCGAAAACCTATAAAGAAATGTATATTTTGCTTTTTATTCAATAATACCGGGTGTCCAAAATGCTCCCGTACTCCAAATTTAAAAAAAATCATTTTCCATGATTTTTTTCAAGTAAATTAAATTTTGCCATACGAGTAATGAAACCATGGACATGCTTGAAGCTTTTTTCGGCCATCGACTTATTTCAAAAAATCTTTGGCCACCTCGATCCCCTGATCTGGCCATCTCGGACTTTTTTCTGTGAGGATATATAAAGGACAAAATTTATGAAGATGATCTTCAAACAATAGATGATTTGAAAATCGTAATTACCCAAAGGATACAAGAAATCACTCCTAGCATGTTAAAACGCGTTTCGAAAAACATGCGCAAACGAGTTCAGCTTTGTCTCCAAGAAAGGGATGGACATTTTGAACATTTATTATAAATGTAAGTTCAGTATTTTTTCCTTAGTTATGTTAAAAGTGCTTTCTATCATTGGCATAAAAATAATTCTTTTTAAACGTATTGTTTTTGTAAAATAAATTCACAAATCATCAGTACGGGAACTTTTTGGGCACCCTGTATATTTATTTAATGAGTTAAAATTATATATCATTTTTTAACAATTGCTTTTTCCTAGTGGGAAGTTTAGGCTTAGCAATTTGCATATTTTCTCTAGAAACTCTTTTATAATAAACATGTAGAGAATTTATAAGAAATAAAAATAAAATTTTCTTATTGAATGAAAATTATAAAAAAAGATATAGAAGAATAGTTTTTAAGAAGTTTACACGAGCTTTTACAACTTTATTTAAGAATAATTTGAATAGAATCATATTTTTAAAATTAGAATAATATGATCTTTTCAGTAAAAGTGAATATAAATTCTAGTTTTATTTACATAAAATTAATATCGGAGGTAATACAATATTTATACTTTAGAAAACTAGAAATGCAGTAATATTAAATATTACCATGTGTTCTTTACATTCTTTATTCCTTGCAGGAAACGAACAATGTGTTTTTTGCTTATCAAACTTTATATGTTATAGCTGTAAAATTCAAATTACATTCAAAATGCAAGCATTAAATTTTGTTTCTAGAAACTCAAAATTTGAAAGTTTTCTAGGTTGAAGATGTTTAACTTTCTTGATATGTTTAATCTATAGTCTAAGAAGTTGATGGATTGCGAAATGCCTTCTTGTGTAAATATTTTCCCGAATCGTTGTAGATGGACTTTTAAAGTCACAGTATTTAAAGATGTCCCTTTTATGTTCCATAATGTCTCCCTAAAGCCAAGTTAGAAATTGATTTTTGAAGACAACCTGAAAGCTTTCAAAATATCACATCAATATTTAAATAGTGTTGGGATTGAATTGGGTAACTTATTTTTTATTATTATTTCAATATAGGAATAATACATTTTATATTTACGTTGAGAGGAAAATTAAATAAATATAATCAAAAAATGTGCAAAACAATCTCAATGTCAATTCTGAATATATTAAAAATATAAATGGTAAATAAATTTTGGCGAAAAAATTTTCTAAAGCTATAACATTGTGTGACCCCCTATGCTTTATATGAAGAATCTTTAATGATTTACGCAGTGATCAAAAAGTATTTCGAATAAATAGAAGCGAAATCAAGAGCTTGTGTTACTCTTTAAATATATCAAATAATAAAGAATAAAATGATATCTGCTATGTATATTTCAATGTACCATGTCAGGACATAATTTCTTGAACGGCCAAGCGACACGAGCTCGTGCGAGTTAAATTATATTTTCATTCATTTTAATTGCTTCATTGAATGAGTCACTTTGGTATTGCAAACGATATAAAAACTTAGTCCCACTTTTATTGTTTTAAAAAAATACCTTATTTCCTGTTTGTTTCATTTTGAATAATCATACTCTCAAAATGACATTTTTCTAGGTTTTGTTTTCTGTAGTCATTAACTTGTTTTTTTTATTATTCAGAGATTTAGTCAACATGTTATTAAAAGTTGATTTTTTTAGATGCTCTTGTAGATAATAAAATTTCAATTTTTCACCAAAGGTTTTTTTTTTAAAATTTTCACCTTCAGATTTTTGTTGACGTCAGAAACCTCATTTCCCAAAATAACATCACAATTCTGACATGATAATAAGGAATGAGAGTTCAAAGACTACAATGGGCTACCAGGTCATGCATCTAATGGGTAAACATGGCTTATTATTCGAATATGATGACATTTGAAGGACTCACAAGATGACGGCACGAAGTTAAAAATTCAGTTAAAACTGACAATATAACGGCAGTATACATTTAGAATCGCTTACTAAAATATTAAAGTTCAATTATCGATCAATTTCGAAAAAAGTACCCATATACTTTCTGCTCAGCTTATATAATAAAAATAATGTAACCACTGAGGAAGAAGCGTTAGTAGTATATGAGTTTAAGCGCTGGCGTAGATGGGGACTCGTGTTTAATCTTGGTTTGGTTTTTAATTCTTTTATTTGTTATTTTTAGAATTTATTTCCAATTAGTTTAACGATTTACAAACTATTTTGATTATTATATTCACCATTTTTTTATTCAAAAATAAATATGTTATCTTCTAAATCTTGAATTTTCATTTAATTTTTAAAAAATCAATAATGTTCTGAATGCTACTCTGGCGTTTAATCGACAATACTACTCCAGCTTCGGCAACGGCGATACATTTTTAGAATGTAAGCAATTCAGAAAGTTAAAGGGTCATTTCCTCAACATTGACAGGTTATAGTACTTTAAAATTACCATTTTTTAAAATGCAAATTTTTTTTTCATAATATTTTGAGAAGTAATTTTTTTTTACTGTCTTTTCGGAGAGAATCCTTTAATTTAAATGATCTTTTTAATCAGTCATTTAGTCTAACCATATAATTTATCAAGAACGTATAAATAAAATACATTATATGCTGCAAGATAAAATATGTATAAATTCCTAGAATGAAATTTTACTTTTTTATCTCAAATGTCACATAGTTCTTTTAAATTCCTTTTTTTTTTCAAATTGACCGTGTCTTTCAACACCATTCATTTACTTTGTTCATTTAAAAATAATTATGCGATTAATATTAACGACTTTTGAATAACCAAAGCCTTGATGATGATAAAGACCTCTTGTCCACTTTACAACAGAAAGAGGATGGGGAGGATGCAGTAGCTCCTGAGGGTATGGAAACCTGGGCAACCTAGGGCAGAAGTCTGACTTCTAGCTCATATGAAGCTGACAAACACTTATTATCTTCGCTTACACAGTCTTTTTTACAGAGGGAGGGCAGATTCTCACATTTTACAGATATAACACAGAAGAACAACCATGCCCTGATCGGAACTTTCCCCCGTGCCTAAATTCTGGCAACCAAAGCCTTAAACTCTATAATGGCAAATTGATTATTTATAAAAAAAAAAGTAATAAAAACTTGCACTGTGAAAAAATAAGTAAAGTAACAACAATGAAAGAAATTCAGACCACTCAGAACGGAAATGTTATATGTTGTTGTTACTTATGGCACATGTTTTGGACAAACCCCCTGCTGATACAGCAGCAGATTAATGCCAAAAGGAGCGTCTCTTGTTTATGAAGTAGCGCCAACGAGGGCCAAGAGTACGACTTAGCTACCCACTCACCACATTTGTTTGCGCAGCCCCTTTCTACAGGGGGGGGGCACAGTCACATCTCACAGATAAGCACACAGAAGAACAACCATGCCCAAATCTGGACTCGAACCCGGGGCAGCCAGAATAAGGAAGAACCGCTACCTTTTTGCCAGAAAGCCGGTGGAAATGTTATATTGATGCATTTGACGAATTGATGAACTTTAATAACCATCTGTTTTCAAAAGTTAGTTGTTAATCCATGCAGTACAAAATGGAGTCACGTATTGAACACTATTTTGCTATTCGGTACCCATCGGTAAAATTTTTTTCATTTCTTGTTAGCGGCCTAGCATAGGGGTAGCATGTCTTCTCTGAGAATAGGGTGTTCCGGGTTCCAGTCTCGGTTCGGGCATATCTGTTCCGCTGTGTTCTATCTGTAATATGTATGAATGACCCTTACATAAAAGGATAGTGTAAGTGACTATGATGATTGTGTAGCTAAGCCGTACAAGTTGGCGCTACTTCAAAACAAGAGACGCTCCTTTAAGCTTAAAACTCGCTGATGCCTCGTCGAAGCTTGTTCATAGCTAGTGCCATTTATAATAACAACAAAGTTCTTTTAATTGCGTTCTTCATCTAAAATATTATGATTATTAAGTTACAGAGTAATACCTTTTACTTATTTATTTCAATGTACAGAATTTATCAAACTTTAAAATATAATTTCTGTATATTCTTTTGTGCGCCATTTATCAATTTATAAATACAGACGTAAGTCAATATAGCAAATACACAGCAGAGAAGATAATTTACCATTCCATACCTCTTAACATTAGTCAAAGATATAGTGAAATACTGTCACTTGAGACGGCTATATCAAAAATTCTTATACACTTAGTTATTATTCAAGAATGTGAGAAGTTTCCTCTTAAAGTATTTTCACAAAAGACATGTTCATTACATAAGTGTAATGCATATGTCTAGACATTTCCATTTATTATCTCTCCCACATAATGGAAATGTTTTATTGAACTTCCAATTCTTCAATTTCAAACATTACTACATTAAAAAGACCAAAAAAACTGACTATCATCGGAGACAGTTGAAATCTATTGGGAAAGAAATTTGGAAAGCTATAGCTGTAATTGAGAGTGAAACACTCGAAACATATGGAATAAATATAGATGTGTCTCAAAAATATTTTTGTATGATTCAGTATCATTTAAAAACTAAAATACTAAAATAAGGAATAAAAATGGATTATATGCAGCGATACATATAAAAGACTGATTATTTAACGATTATGTATTTCATGTACAAGAAAATAGTTTTATTTTTCTTCAGAAAATTACTAGTATTATTTAAATCAAATGCTCCCATAAAACGAAAAAAATGCCTCATTTTACGTTCAGTTTTTGTTTTAAAAAATTTTTGGTTAAGGTTCCTTTTTTAATTTGAAAACTTCACATATCTTTCAATTTAATATTAAAACAGTTCACATAACATGTTCATATGATGTATTGAAATTGTATAATATAGATAATCGTAAATTATTACATTACATATTATTCTACTGGATTTGGAAATGAGTGCATAATGGGCTGGATTTTTTTCCACATTTAACTAGATCTAATGAAAAATACATATCAATATAGGTATTTTATGTAGCATATGGACGAATAATGAAAATAGAAATGATGTAAGATTGTCAATAATATATCAATAAACAAGCATGAGCTGAACGACATTTTGGTCCATCACTCTTTATCAATTTCAATTTTGCGCCAATTAAGCTGTTTGGGTAGTATCATAATTTTTTTTTCTAATTCTTTCTGAAAACATACAGAGTTCAGCACCCGAATCGATTGCATGACTCTTCGGAGAGTGAACCAAATTAAAAAAAAAAGATTCGTCGGTATTACCTTTCAGTCATAGAAAGAAACTTGGCCGACCAACCAGATCTTTTCCGATTTCAGGAATCAGACTTTTGAATATACAAACACCAATATTTCGTGATGCAATTAATAATTATAATTTACTTCATTATCTGTTAAATCATGATTTAAAAAATAAATCGATAATTATTGTCTTAAATTATTTCTATCTCTTATATTCGTGCATTCATGCGACATTTCCAATATTTCATCAAACTCTAAAATATTTTTTTGTTTATTTCGTCAAAATGCATCAACAAAATTTTATAATGCATTGCTTATTAGAGTAGATGATACTCAATATATACTTATTGCATTTTTCCGAGATTGTAATGCACGCAAAGCTTAACTTCTTACCTTTTATACTTTTTAGCTAGCGCTATATATCTCTTTAATATATCTGAAATATTTACTTGTGGAATATTTACTACTGAAATAGTTATTCCAGTTCGGGGATGGTTGTTCTTCTGTGTGCTATCTGTGAGATGTGTGATTGTACTCTCCCCCTGTAAAATAGGGCTGTGCAAGCGACTGTGATGAGTGAGTAGCTAAAGTCGTACTCTTGGCCCTAGTTGACGCTTCTTGAAACAAGAGACGCATACCTTCGGCTTAAAATCTGCTGATGTATCAACGGAAGGCTTGTCCATGCCAAGTGCCATAAGAAACAACAACACATATGATGTTACTTAAAGTCAGCACAATGCATTCATTCATAATGTTTCAATTAGTAAATATAATTTATTTAAAAAATAATTCGGCAGAGATATTATATATAGATTTCAGAATAGGTCTGTTGATTTTTACTTTATGTTCGATATAGAAAGTACAGTTCACAATATTGAAAACAACATTTTTATTTTTTAGCTATGAAGCCCTACTTCACGCATTTCAGTATTCATACGGTAATAAAGATAATTTTCAAGCTTATTTATTGTTTCACATTTATTCCCTGTTTTTATGGAGACATTTAAATTTCTTTGCTATGCTAATTTTTGAAAACTTATTTAAAATATTTTGCTGCATTTCTTAAAGATAATAAAATGTTTCTTCCATCATCGTTTAAAATATAATGAAAGTATTTGTTTTAAAATGCCATGATAATTGTAAGTAGAATTATTTTAGGCAAATAAAGGGAATCGTACATTTGAAGACTCTATTTTATGTGATTCTGCTAACAAAATATATCAAAAAATACCAAAAGTGTATAAAAATTAAAAAAAATGCCTTAAGTATATAAATACTATAGGAAGAAACAGGTCTTACAAAACCTTGTGCCGTCTATGAACTATTTATTTAAATGTTTATGATAAGTTTTAAAAAATAAGAGAATTTTTCATTTTATAATAATATTACATGAAACGGCTGTATTTAGCCGGAAATCAGAAGAAATATAGTAAAAGTATAACAGATTATCTCAAAATTAAACGTTAGAAAGGTTCTAAATGCATTGTGTTTTATATTAATACTAGAATTTAACGCATTTTCAAATCAGTTTCCACTAGTAATAATACAGCATAATTTATTAAATATTTAAGAGTAAAATGGGTTTCCACTACGTGTAGTTGAACTTATGAGAAGATAGGCTGCCACTCATAAAGAGTTTTGTATTTCCTGTTTCTTTTGCATCTTATTATAACTTAGAATCTGGCAACCCGCTTTTGATTTTAGTTTAATATGCTTTTTCGATGTAAGTAAGATTTTACACATTACGTTATTTCATCTCCTTGATGCAGAAGCCATGTGTTTGATAGTTTAAGAAATGAAAGATTATCAAATTATGAGGCACAGTTAATATAATATGTACCCAAATAATCACCATGATCCTTTGAAACAAGATTTTAAAATTTAAGTATTCATTTTTGATAAAGTGGCTAAGAAACTAAAATTCAGAAGAATTTCATAATACATATAAATAAAGCACTTTTTTAAATATATACTTCAATTTGACTGTAAAACAATATCAATTGATACCCTATACTAGGAATTGAGTAAGGCTTTAAAATAACATAGCAAAATTGATGTACGATAATTCAAATTCTCATAACTTAACTTTGATCCGTAAAGTTTAACATCAAAGTTAAAAGGTACTTTTCCGTTAGCCAGGTGACAATAAAAAATTTGCTAATAATGTAGAATTCCGCCAAATTGCTGATTTTTCTCTTCCTCCCGGATAATGGAAAATTACCATCAAAATGGTTTATAACACGATATAGCATTATTTCATAATTTTTGATTGGTTGTTCCTATTATTGGAATAAAAATCGGTATAGATTATATGACAAAATAAAGATTAAAATGAAATCTGCTATGGGCAATGCATCTGACCATGCATCATGTCAGAACATGAATTCTTGAACGGCCAAGCACCACGTACCCCGTGCAAGCTAAATTATATTTTTGTTAATTTTAATTGTTTCATTGAATGAGTCCCTTTAGTATTGCAAACGATCCAAAAAAAACTTTGTCTCGCATTTATTGTTTAAAAAATATCGCACTTCCTATTTATTTCATTTCATATAAACACGCGCTCAAAAGGACATTTTTCGAGGTTTTATTTGCTGTAGTCATTAAATTATTTTTTAAAAATCAGAGCTTTTTTAAATGCAATGGCAATGCGCTGTTATAAGCTGATTTTTTGAAACGCTTGTTCAGATAATAATTATTTTATGTTTCGTCTATGTATTTATGTTCACGCGAAAAACTTCCTCCCAGAAATAACATTATGTTCTGATATGATAAAAAAATACGGTTACTGTTTTATGATTTGTAAGCATTCAAAATACTATTATTAAAAAACACTTATTACATTTTCAACATGATAATTTTTTTAAGTTTATTTAGCAGATTATTATCCATTTATTATTATTTTTGTTCAGAATAATTATGTTTACACTGTGGATGCCACTAAAAGGATCATAATAATTTTTAATTTACTTTGTTTTTTCTTCTAAAATAGTAAGAATTGAGTTGAACATCACTACAGGCATTATATGACAATAAGAACAATTAAAGTTTTATATTTTCGATAGCGCTCTCTTTGAGACACCCGAATATTTCTCAAGCTCCAATCCTTGATTCTAGGCAGACGCCTAAAATTTGCATTATTTAGCAATGAGCTCCGAAGAGCGGATGTGTATTGTTTGTACCATAATCGTTCATGCGTGAATTTGCCATAATACGCTAGTGAAGACGGATATCACTGCAGACAATACTTTATTTAAAATGGGAGAAGAATATGTCACATAAATGAAGAAAGATCTCGGTATTATGACAAATATGTTTCGAATAACAAATTTCAAAATTCTATAAGACATTCTCAGTACGATGCGATGCACTTTGCATTGTGAACAATTATATTCTGAGGATGCTTTTCAGAATATTATATGCGATACGGCGGATTCTTCAAGAATGGTGAATTTCGAAACGTAGTAATTTTCATCCAGACTCTTATTGGGAAACGTCACTAGTAATGTCCTGAATCCTTGGAAATTTAAGGTTGAATTATTGATAAAAGATTTTGAAGAAATGGAAATTCAGTATGAAATATTCCAATGATAAAAATCTAATATCTATACATTTACAAGTTAATACGATACACTGGTTATATAAAATTCTGATTTGCTGAAATTTGATATTTTTACTTAGCAATGTGTAACAAAATCACGCCTTTATTATTTTGTGTAGTTTTAAAATGACTAGAACAAAACGAGAAATTTTATCTTAATGGATTTAATTTTTCATGAAATTTTAATGAATTTTTGATTAAATTATTCTCTATTCAGCTTTCATTTCATTTTTGATTTTTTTTTCTTTTCTTATTATATTCTTTGTTATATTTAATGTTGATTGTGTATTTGGATGTTGATGATATAAATTTATCGAATACCAATTCGAATATCGGGAAACATCGTGCTGAATACATTAAGCAGAATTCATTAAATTATTTTGACTATAAGTCATGATATGATGATGATGTGTCTGCTTTACAAAGGAAGGAGAAGTATAGTAACATCTGAGAATATAAAGCCTTGAGCACCCGAAAGCAGAAGACCGTCTTCTAGAACATATGCAGATGACACACGCTTATCACATTCGCTTGCACAGCTCTTTTTTACAGAGGGTTTGGGGTACATTCACACACCTCACAGATGGAGCACAAAAGAATAACCATGCCCGTATCAAAAGGAAGACCCTGTGCCAGGACGGGGGTGACTACAACTAATGCCATACAACAATATTATAAAGGGCTAGTGTGGCCTTGTCGTAAGGTATCGGCTTGTGAACCATGGGGTTTTAAGTTCATTACCGATTCCACAGAAGATTCGAAGAACCTTCGAATAAGAGTGTCAGTTGCACGTTAAATCTGTCAAGGTCAAACTTCCTACAGCTTGTGTGGTGTGGAGATAGGGTGCCAGCTCTGGTGTCGTCCTGGGCTTCTGACCGTGATTCAAAATCACGAGGTCCTTCCCAAATCAGCCCTGATGTTGTTTTAAAAAGGGACTTTAATGCAACTAAGAATTCATTCACATTGTTTATAATACTGTTGGTAACTGAATAATATAATATAGCAAAATAAACTATATTATCCAATTTTCGTGGCTCTTAAGAACTTCAATATATGTCTATTTTTTATGTAATCAATTTTTATTTTATTTCTAGTTCATAAAATACTATTATTAGTTCATAATAAAAGTATCTAACAATATAATTCTCAAAAATTTCATATGCAGTTTGTTTGTGACTTCTTTAAACATAAATTAAAATAAAAATCTAATTAAATTGTAATTTACATTGATTGATAGCTGAAAAAAATTATATCTCTAGTTGTTTTGAGAAAAAAATCCAAAAAACTGAGTAAAACCAATTTATATTTAATATTTTACAAACCAATTAATTACCAGATAATTAAGATATTTAACTTGAAATCATTAGAATATTCCAAATGTATTATAATTTTACAACTCCATAGAATGTAAAGATAATTAAATATTATCTATTAATATAAGATCATATTTTCTCGAAAACACGCCCCTTTAATACTATACCAAATTTCGCCAACCATTAATATAGTTATGGAATAAAACTGAATTGCATTCAATATTTCTACAACCAATAATTTAGTTTGGAAAGGAAATTGAACCACTCTCAATATTTCGTCAACTAATGATACAGTTATTTTTGGAAGGAGACTGAATCGCACTCAATTCTTCTCCAACCAATAATACATTTAGTTATGGAAGGAATTTGAATAACACTGAATATTTCTTAAATCAATAATATAGTTAGTTATGGAAAAAAAAATATTCTGATTCAATATTTCAACAATTACCATAGTTAGCTATCGAAGGAATTTTATTTACACTCCATATTTCTCATAAAATTCTAATTTAAAGAAGCTATTCATGCAATTTTTCTGAAAACATTTACATATAAGACTTAAATATCAGAAATAAAGGGTGGCCATCATTATTAACAAAGGAACCTTGGTCACTTGATACTTGATCGAATATCAGATTTTCGCTTTTGTCCCTATACCCTCGGCTAATGGATTCATCAGCAAATATACCCAACTCTTTCAGAAGAAGGCAGGGTATTGATTTCGACTCCAATTAATCTGACATTTAACTTGGGAGGATGGATACTTTTGCAAAGATAAAGGCAAAATTAAAGATTAGGAATCTAATCGCACTTTCTCATGCAGAAATTAAGCAATCATGGATAGAATTAACTTCACAGGTTACCGAAACTGGAGGATGAAAAATTAATCATGGTTCAAATTTGAACTTCCTTTTGGGTGTAATTAAGTTTGGTGAAAATCAGAGAATGAATAAAATTCCAATGAATAAATTCCGATTTAAAGCCTTTTCAAAATTGGATAATATTGCTTTCTATTTTTAAGGTATTACATTAAATTTATGAATGAATAATACGATCCAGAAAAGACCCGGGTATTTAATTTACAAATAATAAAAATAATTTGTAAAAATAAAAATGTATATATAAATAGCGTTATAATATAAACTCAGGCGTGCACAAATACTATACAATTCATTATGATCCATATTTAAAAAGAAGAAATTTAGACACTCTTTCTTTCTAAACTCAAAACTAAATCGTAACTAAATTATATTCACATATTTCGCTAAATTACTCAATTGGATTTCAGGAGGCAAAAAACTAGTTATTAATTAGGCTGATATTTGAAGAATGGAGCTAGTGCTTGTTGCATGTTTGTAATTTGCATGAACTTGAAGGTACATAAAACCCTTTAGCCGATATAATAATAAATGAAATAAATTATATATCCTTTTGATTTTGCATATTACGACACATTTGAACAATTACTAAGCCACTCGTTAAATTTTAAAATTCTGAATTTATTTATGTGTATGAATTATATTTTGATTTGAGATCCTGTTTCATTTCACAATGAATTAAAGACACCGAAATATTTTAAAATTAGTGAAAGCACTCGCAATTTTATGAATTGAAATATTTTATTTAATGTTGTTTTTTGTGTCAAAGATTTCTTTATATCCTTTCAGGACAATATATCTCCTCCCCATTTAAGAATCTACAGATTCTCATGTCAGTGGAATAGATAGAAAAGATACCAAGTAGTAAACATACCAAGAACCCCTTCAACTGATGTGGGAAGATCTTGGCACAAATACAGACTCATCACGTGCGTGTGTGTACGCTATATCCTTTCATCTGACCGTAGGAAAGTACTGAATACAAACACTGGCGTGTGTGTGTGTGCCTGTCAAATGCTGCATGCAAAACACAATATATCGTTACACCATCATTCTATATAAGTAAAAACACATATTAGTTGAGATTTTGAACAACAAAGTTATGAAATTTGATGTGAAGTCTAATTATTTTAAAGGAAAAGTTTTATTCAGAGTATTCATAAACCTTTGATACAAGTGAAATTAATTCCATTGTCCTGGTTTATTTTTACTGTAATATGAAAATAGTTTGAAATATCAAGCCAGATTTCACAGTATTAGGGCTGTTATCGAATTTCAATTAAACATTACTTTAACAACCTGTTTTACTGGCAGAACTATTCCAAATATTTTAAAGTTTAAAAATTATTATCACTATAGTGCCGCTTTCCATTTATCTGCCAAAAGATGATTTTTAAAAAAATCGAAACTGCATATATGCATGAAGTCTCTTGTTTATGTTAGATAAAGTTAGTCAGAGCCTAAATAAGGCGGGGTGGCAAGGATAAGTTCACCCAAACCCCAGCATCAGTAGAAGCTAACATTATAGAATATAAAGTTTAATTTACGTTTCTTTTTTTAATAAACCTTTTCAGAACAAAATATCAGCACAGTGTAAAATCCATCAGTTTTATGTTAGCTTCTTCATTAATCTCCCTTATGAACACATGAAACAGGTCTTTCGTAAATCCAGGAATTTCAGGGAATTCAGCTAAATTTTCAAAATTACAATAGGCAAATTTGGGAACTGAGAAGACTACTTTTACAAATCACAAAATGCAATATGTTAAAAAATATATAGGCTTTTCATTGGCTTAATTGAGCACTAATAATTTCGATAATTTAACTGAATATATATATATATATATATATATACTGAAGAGGCAAAAGTCGTGGGATGACTGTTAATATCGTGTCGGTCCTCCTTTTGCCCGGCGACTCGACGTGTCATGGAGTCCAAAAGTCGTTGGAAGTCCTCTGCAGGAATATTGAGCCATGCTGTCTGTATAGACGTCCATAATTGTGAAAGTGTGGATGGCGCAGGAGTTTGGGCAAGAACGGACCTTTCGATGATGTCCCAGAAATGCTCGATGGGATTCGTATCGGACGATCTATGTGGCCAGATCATGCGCTGGAATTCTCCGGAATGTTCTTCAAACCAATAGCGAACAGTTCTGGCCCGGTGACATGGCGCATTGTCATCCATAAAAATCCCATCTTTGTGTGGGGTACGTGATGTCCATGAATGGCTGCAAGTTATCTGCAAGCAGCTGAACATAACCATTTCCAGTCAATTATAGGTTCAGTTGCACCAGAGGACCGTGTCCATGCCATGTAAAAACAGCCCACACCATTATGCAGCCACCACCAGCTTTAACGGTGCCTTGCTGACGATTTGGGTCCATGGCTTCGTGGGGTCTGCACCACACTCGAACTCTACCATCAGCTCGTAACAACTGAAATCTGACCACACCACGGTTTTCCACAGGTCTAGGGACCAGTAGATATGCTCACGAGCCCAGGAGAGTCACTGCAGGCGATGTCGTGCTTTCAGTAAAGGCGCTCGAGTCGGCCTTCTGCTGCCATAGCCCAAGGAAGACAAATTTCGCCACACAGTCCAATCGGACACGTCCCTCGTACTACGTTCCACATTGATTCCTGCAGTTATTTGACGAAGTGTTGCGTGTCTATTAACATTGACCATTCTACACAGACGTCGGCGGTCTCGG